>QVIK01000834.1:0-20702 GCA_003957845.1 Oidium heveae | reverse complement strand
AACCTAAGCACGGTCTAAGGAATATATGTTAGATCACGTGGGGGGTGAGGAAATAACGAAAAGAGGGTGAGGATTTAACATTTTCCTAAATGTATTCAAATCAAATCAAATCAAAGCCATATTTTAATCAGAAAAGTAGCAGGCTAGTAGGAGCAGACCCCTGGAGCAGCAGCTTAAGTGCTGAGTGCTGGTCCAAATAAGGTTTAGTGTAATATAGGGAGGGACACCCTGGCATTACGACATTTTGAAAAGATTGCATACGACATTTTCAATTTCCCGTTATTAGTAGGTTAAGCGAATAATCGATCTTTGAACTTCGAAAACCCCTTTAAATTGCTGATCTTCACTCTATTTATTTGAGGTATGACAGGAGATTGATTAGGTTTGGCTAGCTGAACCATTATATTGACTATAAATGTTTTCATCTGTATCCGTGGCTATTGAGAATTGAATATTGAGTATTGCCAGTAGAATGATTTGCACAAGAAGAGTAGTAACTTTTATTACCGTGAAGATCTCAAAAACATTGACTTCAATACTTGAGCTTGCCTTGAGGAGTCTTAAAGTTGACTTGCACTAAACCTTTTCAGGCGAAGTCAGAGGTATTTTACAAGAATAGGCAAGCTTAATTACCAAGTCAACCAGCGCATAACTTTATGTACGAAAAACGTCAATGGCGCTTCACGATCACTGGCGTTTTAGTGTCTTTGGCATCGACTTGTAAAAACAGCCCATCGATGTCTGATAAGCAAAATAGGAAAGTTCTTCGTTGGAGCTCTAAGTGCATCTATTACCTTGCTATCTCACAAAGGTGAAAAGATACTTTGCGATTTCTGTATCCATCTTCCCTATTTCTTCCAGGCGACTAAGTCGCAATTTTGTGCTAAAAAGAAGAGCCTCTATGTCGATATATAGAATAAGTTAGGTGAAGGGTAATGAGGAAAGTTTGTGTCGGTCCAAATTACTATCTCAATGAATACATGCTGGTGTGACTGGTCGACTCTTTTGATTAGGATGCTGAAGATCTCGAAGAGACATTCATTAAGCTGCAAATTTTAAAGCCAGCGTCTTGTCTGGTAGATAGACAGACTGAAAATTAGTCTTACTCTGCCACTGTTAAAATAGTAATTTGGTCATGGGCGAGCAAAACATTCAAAATTTGTCTCAAGCGTTTAAGGAAGATTTAACGGCCTACATAGGTATGGTGAGTGTTAGTAATTTAGATAGGCACACCAATGGAAACGGTAAATAGGTACATATGGAAAACAACTAAATAGAGTTCGTAGCTCGAACACCAATCTGTTCGAGATGTGGAGGACGTTTTTGAAATATTGCAACGCGTTTCACGACAAGCTAAAAGAATATCTTCATGTGCTGGCTGACGCGGCTCGCGTTTTTCGTACATAAAGTTATGCACAGGTTGACCATCCTTGTAAAAGACCCGTCATTTCTCCTGAAATGGCTTGGTGCNAGAATATCTTCATGTGCTGGCTGACGCGGCTCGCGTTTTTCGTACATAAAGTTATGCACAGGTTGACCATCCTTGTAAAAGACCCGTCATTTCTCCTGAAATGGCTTGGTGCGAGTCAACCTATGGATTCCCCAAGTCAACTCTGGCAAGCCCGAATATTGGAGGCACGCACCAGCATAATCCATGAGCAACCAACAAAGCAGTCAGTACCATCACTTCCCTCCTGATAATCCCACAATTGTTACCATCCATCTCTGTCTCCCTGAGCGACTGTCAAGTGTTGATCGAAGCTGAAAGAGGAAATAAAGCGCTAACCAAAATAAAGGTTGCAAGGGTTAGACCATTATTTCCCCGTCGGGGAGTTTTCGGGTAGCTTACGTGATTAAGCTAAGACTGTGAGCTGAACACGAGCCATTGGCTGCACGGCACTCCATTACACTCACCCCTCACCCCTCGAAAATGCCCCAGTCACAGGTAACATGTCAGAAGCTCAGAATCGACAGAACCTATAGTCACATTTAGACACCATGCTACGAGATGTTACTGCCTATTTTAAGCGGCCGGATGCTATTGCCTCCGGATATCACTCGTCACCCCTTATTTCTCCGAAGAGAGAGAGAGAGAGAGGGAGAGAGAATAAGAGACCAAACGAATGCCGGAGGCAGGCGAGTGAAAAGCAGCATTCAAGCTACTTTGTTCCCTTAACCTCAATAGACCTCGATGTTTACTTCTACGAGATTTATCCTCCTTCATTAGACCATCTAATATGTAATGCCTCGCCCTAGGACTCATTCTCTTTCACTATCGTTATCAGAGCGGAGTAAGCAAGCTGGTTAACTTATCATTGGCGAAGAGCTCACATCTAATTAGTTAACTCTGCTACAAGAGCGGCCCATACTCACCTGAATAGACTTATACTTGAGCATCTTCCATTAGCTCTGCCACCACATGCTCACGATCCTTCTATCTATGCTTCTTGTCTCCTTCACATCGCCCCAATCTACTTGACTTTCGAAGAAATTTGGATACGCACTTTACAAAATCCCTTTCTTCCCGATTGGCAGTTTGAACATGACTTGTTAAATAATCCTAGTACCGGAGAAAAAAATTCAGATCCAAGAAATTATGCTGAACACGATACAAGCTCATCAACTTTAAAAAAACCTGGGATCTGTCCCCGCATAGACTCAGTTCTTCGTCTCCTTCTACTTCCAGATCTGTCTCGTGCAAAAAATTTACGCGCGGATCTCGCAGATTTACTCTCGATAGATGATGATAAAGTGAATGAGAGGATTGGGGCAGTATCAAAACACAGCCTCTCATCAAGGTTTCTTTATCACATACGAAACAATGTTATTGAAAGTCCTCATTTACTATTAGCCTACGCATGGGTATTTTATATGGCATTATTTTCTGGTGGCAGATATATAAATGCTTCTCTAAAAAAGGCTGGTGGATGCGGAATAGACTTTTGGAAGCAAGGCTCTAGCGCAATTTTAAGACGCAGCGAAAATGAAATAAATTCTAGATTAGAAGGGTCATCATTATTTCCTTCAGAATCTAACGTAGATTCTTTCTCAGACATTTCGGACTCCTCGTCAAGGACTGATTGCTCAAAGACAATTCCAGGCTTACAATTCTTTTGCTTCGCTGGCGATGCAGATGGAGAAGACATCAAGATGGAATTTAAGAAAAGATTTAAAAATGCAGAGAATCTGCTTACCAATAACGAAAAGTTGGATATCATTTTGGAATCTCAGCATATATTTAAATATCTGATCGAATTGATTTTAGATCTTGATGTCCTTATGGGAACCAATGACGAAGATGAAAATACTGCCCAGACGACAAAAGAATTGAACTCTTTAATGAGAATAAGAGACAGCGTGTGTATTGCTAAAGAACGCTTTTTACATAAAGCAACACAACCACGGATACTCAAAGATTCCTGGCAATCAATGCTTTATCGAAAGCAAAAAATAGTTTTCTCTCAAAGACCATTCACATTCTTCATGAGTAGGAATGTAAGGTCAAAGAAATGCTTACCAAAAGAATGTAGGGTAAAGTTTGGCGACTTGGGCTTCACTGATATTAATTCGACATACATGAAGTCTGGATTCTCTGTTTCATTGTTAGCGGGGCTTGTATTTTTACTTTTGATATTAATGGCGTCCAAAATAATTGGTTTGATAAATGTGTGAAGTGTTTGTAGGTAGCGCCGAAGTAGACTGTATAATGATAAATTCCTATTAATTACTTGGATCTATTTATTTATTTGCATTTAAAAAGAATTAAAAAACTTAAGCGTAGTTTATTTCTAGCACCTTTTTTATGGTCAACTAACTACATGTAGTCTCATTAAGATGCCAAATACTCACATTGAGAAGCATTACGCTTACCCCTTGGTGTAGTTTCAAAACGAGATTGCTAAACGAAGGGCACCAAATTGCTGAACGCAGGGCAATTATGCTATGCAAAAACGTAAAATTTCATTTGACGTGATTTATGCATGACAGTATCAATACTAATGGTAATTGCTAGTGTACGACACCTGTAAATTGCTGTTCAATGAGCCTTGACTGAAGACACCAAATAAATGCCCAATTTCGCTGGTTTTCCCCCAATCTTCATACTATGTAATAATTTTTTGATGATGTAATAAAACTGTACTTCAGCAGATACGAATTTTGTTCACCATCATCATTTTCTAAAACCCTACACCACCATCAAATTTCATCTAAATTCAATAAAATAAGCTTGTATCTTACGTACCTTACATCTATGAATCTTACGAACTAAGTTTATGCCATTCATTATTAGAATTATAGGTCTTTTAAAGTCGTATATCTGCTCCACAGCACTTGTGAGAACCATTTATGCTCGTTAAAAAAAAAATAGCCTTTTAAAATTCCAACTTAACCCAGAATTTATAGCCTATAGATATCTTTTATTTCAGTCAAGTCGATTTTAGTGTTTTAGAGACAGCTTGGAGGGCTAAAAGCTGGTGACAGGAGCAGTGGAGCTCGTTTGGTAGAGGTGCTCATGATTTATATTTTCGACAACCTCCGATCCCTACAATTTCCAAATCTGCAATGAATTGACCGGAATCTAATACTTGATGAGTCAGGCATGAAAGATTGGTCATAGAAAAGAGTCAAACTAGATCAAAACCAAAGGTTTTGCTGGGTGTGATAAAATAGTAGCTTGCTATTGCCTAGACTGTAGTTCCTGGCGCTATTCAAACGGCCGAACACGGTAATATTGCAAACTAAAGGGCGTCAACTTATACTAAGACTTAGATTTCAAATGAAGTTAGAATTCTTATTTCGTATTTCGTTATGTAAAACAAACACAAACGTGCTCTCATTAAAATTGTATCCCACAATTCTAGTAAGGAAGCAACTTTGTTTTGGAGGGATGAAATTAACTTATTATTTTTTTAATACCTTATTTCCATTGATGCGGAAATAAGTGTCTATATAAACTCTAAGAAAATGACCAAGCAGTCTAATTAATAGCACGAGTTATTATAAACGAGAACCCAGACCCCAAAAGCAAATTACTATAAAATGTCATAACTGTAAATCTCAGTTCGAATACTCTTATTCAATATTTCGGGTCAGACTAAAATATTGAAAAGGAATCAATTTCGGATTATGACCAATTATTTAGAGCCACATTTTTAACAGCTTTTAATATTGTATTTTCTTGGTAATAATAGAGTTCATGTATTGTTAGGATAGTTTAGATCTTTTTTCTTCATTCTTAAAAGAGCTCGATTCACCCATTCTTGGCTGCTCATCTCACTTAATCTGCTCAAGGCACGAGAAAAGGCGAATTTTTCTTCATCCCCACTGAAAATACTACTTTTTTTCACATCTTCTATATTCATACCTAAGTCGTCCATCATATTTCTCATTGAATCATCAACTTCCTCGGCTGCTGCCTCCAGGCTTTTTTTACTACTTTTCTCTGATATCAGACGTTCTTTCACTTCTTCCTTTGATAAGAAAAGCTGGTTAAATGCCACCGCACTAGTTAAAACTAATATGGATCTAGCTTCATAAACAGCGTCTAGAAAAGTGATGAATCTCCTGGCAAGATCACGCTGCTGATAAGTCATACCATAAATATCGGTGACAATAAAAGCATCGTAACTTTTCGATAACTCTATATAATCAGCAGCACTCATTGGACGCCCGATAAGCTCATCGAAGGTAAACATGGCAGTTCTTCCGCTAACTTTTGGTACAAAGACCTTCCGACCCCAGACACTTTTAGATTCCGAATGAGGGGCATCATTATCAAAGTCACCCAAATATTTGAACCAATTCTCTGCGTGCGGAACTGCACTTGTGTCGAGTGGTGTGTGATACACATGTGAAGTAGGACGTGGAATCTTACGGTAATCTACACCGGAATCTAAATTGATAACATGCAGACGATCTTTAAGAAGATCAATACATGGAATAAAAGACTCGCGTTGTATGCCATTAAGATAGAGATCGTTAGGATGGCGATTGGATGTTGTGACCAAGACAATGCCATGCTTCATCAACGTCTCAAGCAATCTATGGAGATTAGCTTTAGGTATTAGAAATAATCTTGAGTAGGTAAGAAATTAAGACCTCCTAAGTATCATAGCATCTGCCACATCAGTACATTGAAATTCATCGAAACAAAGTACCGTCCCTTGTTCAGCAATTTCTGCCGCAACGAATGGAATCCCATCGACATCGCTGCCGTATTCCTGTCTTATTTTGTGCAGTCTTTTGTGAACATCTTGCATAAAGTTATGGAAATGCAACCGAGACCTAAAATCAACTTTAGTCCGTAGAGTCTCGTAAAACAGATCCATGAGCATTGTCTTTCCGCATCCCACATCTCCAAAAAGGTATAAACCCTTTGGTGTATCCTTGGGCAGAGAAGAAGCGACTTCGGAACCTTCGGATGGAAATAAAAAGCCTGAGAGTATTTTGCGTAAGCCCAGATATGACGTTGCGGGGCCCTTGATGGTGGGCCGAGATATTTTTGGTATTTTATATGATAAAAGTTCGTCATGTAGTCGCTGTAGATTTTGTACGATGTCTAAATCCAATTAGCTAATTTTAGAAATCAAAGAGCCACAAAACCACAGACTTCGTTGGAAATTATCGTTCCTTAAACACCCGGCGGCAACTCGTAAGTCGTATTCTCTAAGTGGACCAAGGCCTTTTGGATTAACTTGAAGCCAAGCATTTGAGGAGTCTCTGTACCATTCTTGAGAGAATTTGTTTCTTTCACTTTTGCATTTGCATCTCTAGAGCTGCTATTAATAGTAAAGTGGCGACGTGAAGAAAAGAAACATATTTTCGAAACATTATACAATGGCGGCCGCCACTGCCTGGAGCTTTTCTGGCAAAGGCATTGGCAAACTTCAAAATAACAAATTACTGCCATTGAAAATGCATGTTCTGGGGAAGATTTGAGAGACGCGCTTTGAGTGCTTTTGTGTTAACATATATAGCAAAAGCCGGTCATCATACAAAACGCATGGAGGATGTAACATTGCATCAATAATTGATCGCGCGCTGTAATAAAACACGAAAAACCACCTGGTTTCAGAGTTTAATGGGGGGGAATTGTTTCAGCCATTTCCACGTTCAAAGAATCACATTGAATTTTCACAAAATGCAGTCGCCGACAGGCAGTGAGTGTATACCGGCTGTGTGTCGTTTCTGATGTCTCTCTGTAGGCAAATGTGTGCATGATTGCTATTGGAACTCTAAGAAAGGAAAAATGATTGACTCTGGCTTGCTTCACATTTTGTTCAAACTCATTGACTATTAAGTACAAGAGCATGAAATATCATCACCTTCCTCCTCATTCTCTCGTGACTACGCTACAAAAACACCTTACCCTACCGTTTACAAGCTAGTGGTCGATTAAATCAGAGCGTGTAAAAGTTGTTTTATTTCTTCTACAATTGTCAAACAATACAGATTACTACGCATCGCGTACATGTGTTCAATAGTGCCTTGTGTTTACCTTACTACCACGGTAATGATTTTATCCTGTGGGGCTGACATGGGCTTTTGGTGGAGCCGCCAAGCCTAGCTAGGCACGATCTACATGGAAATAGAGTTTATGCATCGCTTTTATGAATTTTCTTGACAAAAAATACATGGTGAATTTCAAACGACCGAATGTTTCTACCCCCCTCCATTCTTCGAACTAAGCTTAATCTGTATAATGATTGACAGCATAAAATTTTATGTAACAGCTCTATTTTGTATTTAACATCACTATCTAGCTTCTAAAATAAGGAAAATTACAAAGAAAGAATAATTTATGTATACTTCTTCATCTTATCACTAAGATTCAAGGTATTTATCTGTGTTATAAAGACGTCAATATCTGGTTGGGCCTCCACTGGCATCTATTACCGCCTGACACCTGGCAGACAATCCTTCAAGTACTCTTATGAGAAATTCAGTAGGCATGGAATGCCATACCTTCGAAACAATTACTCAAAGTGAATTATACGTCCGCTGTTTTCCACCACCCAGATTTTTGATGATTCTGCTGGATGTAGTCTTTCATCCAGCCCCAGACAGCTTTGATGGGGTTGAGATCAGGAGAGTTTGGAGGCAAATCGATTGGAATCATTGATCTTTCTTGCATCTCTTCCATCGTATTTCCACACGCGTGTAGAGGAGCGTTGTCCTGCAAGACGGAAAGCCAGGGCTTCATAGACATCATCCCGTCTATGAGAGGTACAATTTTCTCACAGTACTTCTCGGAGTCTATGGAGCCCCACTCCTCCCAAAACAAACAAGGTCCCTTCTCTGCTCCTGCAAAGCTACCCCAGAACATCCATCCATTTCTTTTGCTAATTTTGAAATCTTTACAATCAATTTGGCACTCTTCATTGTTCTAAGTAAGATATTTAGTCCACTAGTATATTTTAAGTCAAGCAACAAAATGTTACAGACCTTCCTAGTCACCCACTCTCTTAAATGCTGCCCATCCTTCACCCAGGATTCGTCGGTCCAAAGGATTGATGACCAATCTTCAAAATTTTAATGTAGATGGGCTTCGGCCCATTCGTTTCTTGTGATGATAGAGACTTTTTGTGTGCTGGATGGCACTTATCGCCTCTTTTCTGAAGCTCTTTCTGTATCACTCTCTCACTAACACCAAGGTCCCTAAAAGGATCGGTGGCAAGTTCAAGATAGGTCATCCTCCGGTTTACAGATGATGAGGTTATGAACAGTGTGGATAACATATCTGTGGTCACATTTAACATTGCGGTCCTGCCTCTGGAATGTCTAATAGCTGTGGTAACATAAATGACACCAATAGACTCAGTTAGATTTATGCCTGCCAGCTGCTCATCGAAGTGGTCAGAAGTTGCTATATCCACCCTGGCCATGGCCGTTGCTAGATTTTCAACTCTACAGTATGACAATGATACAATAAAGACAGTGATCGAGCAGATACTGTCACGCGGAGCTGCGCTTGTACTAGGGCCGTCTATGAATGCCACATGCGGCGGCGCAAGAGTCACCTCCCACATAACATTAGTACATAGCTACCATGAGAGGTCAATGCTCAACATTCTCTTGATCGATCTGGGCTATGTGTGGGACACATCTCCTAAAGTATTTGAATCAGTGTGCGGAACAGACGTTCCGAGATGGGTAAGATGTGGAATATGCAATGTAGCACTAGAATGGCTGCGGTTGCGTGATAAAGTCATAGCAATAGGCATAATATATATTGGGAATACACTATATACTCATTTAGATTATGTGTTGATGCAAAAATGCGATGCCTTGGTTATAGTGCATAGATTTGTTTACAACTGTACTTGAACTCAATCGCAATGAAGACTTCTCTGAATTGCTCCGGCGTATGGCATGCAACCCTGGACCCGTTGGACGCTTGACTAATTGCAATATGCTGGACTATAAAGTAGATTTCACTGTACCTCATGCGATACCACTTGCGTTTGAACAGGATATGCTAGAGCTTTGAGAGTTATTCCAGAACATTTACAATGAAATCGACGACGAGCTGGGTTTCTAAAACATGGATAATCAACGTTGACCTAGTATAGCACATCATCCCGTCACACTTTATTGTACCTTGCTATGCTTTGCTACGCTATCTCTCTTCTTCGCTGTCCTACACTTATTTGTATTCTTCTAATTTTGTTGCTAGCTTGCTTCTTTTTCTCTTGGTTGCTATTGATTATTGCTGTTCCTTTTACTTTATCTCTGTGTCCAACTTATATACGTACCTGATATGACCGGGGTCACACATGGCCTTTAGTGTACGATCTGTGGATGCCAACGTGGATGCTACAGTCTTAAAGTCTTCATCGCTAGGCTTGGGCATCCTAATGCCAGGCTTACATGCTTTATATGATGCCAGGATACTAGTGCATATAGAAATCAAATTTGCGATGTCCATATAAGATGTATCGGCATCGCATATGTTCATAAGTGTTCGATGTGATATTAGCATTCTGTCTAGCTGACATACAACACATGCTACCAATGGCGCCACTGATGTCATAAGTTTGGTACCATAGTAGTAAGAGCATTTTTGGGCTGAAGCGGGCTCGTTTGCCGCGTCTAGTATGGAGACGCGCGTCCCCAAAGTATATAGAAACATAATATGCATGTCCGAACAAGTGAATGATGAGATGCGAGGCACTGGCTTGAATGAGGAAAGAAAAGAGATAGATCAATACATTTTCTTCCTATCATAACGTAGAATATCATCATTCAATTCGTAGTCAAAAACAGAATATGCTTTTTTGGGCAGAGTTCTGCTTTCCTGTATCTCAATCCTTCTTTGCAAATAAAACGGCGAGACTCGCTGTGAGTACAAGTACTTACTATCCGTCCTCCATATTTAAAGAGTATTTTAGAATCTAAAGGGTGTGGTTATATAAGCTCAGATGCTCAACTCCCCTAGTACCACCGTTAAGCCCAAGAGAAAGGTAGGGATTAATGTTCTGGGGTTTTGTTGAAGGTCTTACCTCAATTTGGCAGGAGGTTATGATATAGAGCAACAACATCGTAGTTATTTAGAAGATAGAGAAAACACACCTTTCAATTAATCATTTCTCCAAGTACCTACGATCCGTCCTACCTTATGTCAGCTAACGTGCATTAGTTCCATTATTTTAGTTTATCTTAGATCGCCCAACCAATTGAAATCCTCTTAAGAATGCTATTTAAATTTCAGAGGGTAATTTTATAAAATATCTAGTTCATTAACGCCTTACCCAATTGAGAGGATACATGTGACTTCCCAATTTGGCCTGGAAAATCTGAACCGAATCTGGTCCTGACCCCTCGTCGGCAACCGATTCACATCCTCAAGAACAATTTCACCTAATTTAATAGCTCTAACTTTAAATTGAAACCATCAAATACAAGCAACCCATCACAAAATATTCAATCATACTTATCGAAATCACCAGTACGTTAAATTATCTCATCATTTAAAAAATATCAAAATAGAAAAAATTTCTCATTCTCAATAAAGCCTTACTAAAGCCGTGTCGGAGTACCGCGCGGGAAACTATCCCACGATTCGAGCCGCAGACAACTCGTTCGCTATTCCTCGTTCAACATTGAAAGATCATGTCAATAAGCGTCACAAGGTTTCCAGCCTTTCACATCGCCAACGCTTATCTCTTGACCAGGAACAGTACTTAGTCAACTGGATTTCAGAACTTGCAGCAGCCAAAAACCCACCTAGTTACGTACGAGTCTGGGAGATGGCAAAAAGATTTTACAATCTCAAGGGGATGGCGCTCCTTTTGGTCATCAATGGGTTAGAAAATTTCTTCGGCGGAATCCTTCTGTTCATACGACTCTAGCCAGTCCTCTTAAAGGCGCTCAGATTGAGGGGGCTTCCTATAATGCAATGAGCAAACATTATAACCCCTTCTACAAAGTCAAGCAAAAGTTGAGATTGAAGACGAGGATGTCTGGGATGTCGATGAAGTAGGAATGGAACTGGGTATTTGCTCAAACTCGATCATAGAAAAGCGCCGCAAACACGTGAATGGGTTACCGTAATTAAGTTAATATCCATGAACGGGAGTAAAATCCATCCACTAGTTATCTTTAAAGGTAAGGAATTACAAACCTTATGGTTCGAGGAGAAGACCCCTGATTTCATTCACACGAAATCTTCGAATGGATGGACTAGTACCGAAATTGGATTGAACTGACCTCGAGAAACATTTAGTCCTGGGACATCACTATCGGTAAAATCACGTTGGAGACTTTTACTTCTTGATGGACATGGAAGTCATGACAACGTCGACTTTTTATGGGAATGCCAACAAAATCGAGCACACGTTGTATTTGAGCCACCTTATACGTCTCATTTTCTGCAGCCAGTTTNCATAAAAAGTCGACGTTGTCATGACTTCCATGTCCATCAAGAAGTAAAAGTCTCCAACGTGATTTTACCGATAGTGATGTCCCAGGACTAAATGTTTCTCGAGGTCAGTTCAATCCAATTTCGGTACTAGTCCATCCATTCGAAGATTTCGTGTGAATGAAATCAGGGGTCTTCTCCTCGAACCATAAGGTTTGTAATTCCTTACCTTTAAAGATAACTAGTGGATGGATTTTACTCCCGTTCATGGATATTGACTTAAATACGATAACCCACTCGGGTGTTTGAAGTGCCTTTTTATGCGCCTTCTTCATAGTAATTAGGACAATTACAATCGAGTTCGAACATCTACAAACCAACCAGCCATTTTTTCAATGATAGCTACCTCCTCAATCTCAATATGGTATCTTTTTTTATGTTATCAAGATACTAATATTCAAGTATTCTTTACTTTTAAATGTGAGTCTTTGTTAAATTGATTTTTCTCGACTGTCATATTAACTTACCGAATGTGATAGGCTAGATGCTAGGCATCTAATAGGCTAATACCTAAACCAATCAAATCACTTCTAGCATCATAGTTAAATATTGCATAATGATATTTATTTTTATACAAGGCTAACGGAATGCCTTGTTGTGTCTATTTTAAGATAAGGCCAACAGAGCGCCTGTCAATATTTAGACTTGTTAACTTTAGCGAGGGCTATGGGTATACCGACAGTTTGCCTTATGGGAACAGTTATTTTAGCCTCAAGTTATTACATCAATATACATTCATGATTGCTCATGATGAGGATGATGACATACGAAACCTCTACTTTTAATATGAATCACTAAGTGATGTCATCTGGATAATAGTAAATAAGTAAGAGAGGTTCCTCAAACCTGTTGGATCTTTACTTCAAGATCTTCTATTGTACATAGACTCTGATTATATTGTTGAATAAATATTATAATTTAAGACCCTTACACCGAATCTCTCAACTTAAAAACATAACTGACTTTTAAAAGTTCTTGCCAGAAATGAATTGGCTTATCCTGGACAGGCATTCAAATATTCAAAGGGAAATCTCCTGCAAGCTTATAGCTAGATCTAATAATAAAATATTACATAAATTTAGATAGAAATTTGAAAGGTTTTATACTATTCTTACGTATCTCTATGTAATGTGAGAGTTCGAATATCTTTCTCTCTCTCTCTCTCTATAGAAAATATATATTTCGAATATTAAACAGTACTTTTAAGTGCCAAAGAATGAAACCCTTTGGAGCCAGTACGGCATCAAATAGGAAAGTCACATGTGTTTATTCTTAATCGGGTAAAGCGTTGGCCGACGAGGGGTCAGGACGAGATTCAGCTCAGATTTTCAAGTTCGGATTGAGAAGTCACATGGGTAGATTCCTAGTTGGGTAAAGCGTTAATGAATTAGATATTTTATAAAATTACCCTCTGAAATTTATATAGCATATTTTTTGTGGATTTCTATTGGTTTGATGATCTAAGACAAACTAAGCAAAATAATGGAACTAAGGCACGTTGGCCCATATAAGGATAGGACGGATAGTAGGTACTTGGACTTACTTACTGTCTTGAGCAACTTTGGAAGACACCATTAGGAAATTAGGTGGGGGGGGGGAGGGGGGGAGTGTTAAACTTCTGGACTCTAAAATTTCAACAATCATGGGGAGCATTGTGAGGACTAAGCGAAACTAGCAAATTAAATGCACCCTATATATGCTGGTCACGAGAAAGGCAACTAACTCAACTGTCCAAACCCGATGAAGGCATATGGCACAATAACAATATGTGTCGATAATGAAGAAGCGACCATCCGACTGTTATCAGAATACCCTAGAGCTACGGGCTCTCGTATTATAAAATCCAAAAATCTGGCTAAAACTTGGCTTCAACGAGATCGAAGCCAAACTACTTCCCCAGGAGAATTACAAGTCGGTGGTGCCTAAGTCACACTGGTATACTCGGACATAAAAAGGCAGATTCCCTGACAAAAGCAGCATGTAAAGACCCATCATCACACTCTTCAATGACAATCACAAGAGTAGAACGACAAATCAAAGAAAACTATGAAGTTCAATAGCAGACTATTGGGCTGAAATTACGTGGCAGAAATATACAGGAATGCAACAGAAAGAGCCAGCTAGCTGAGGTTGGCTTGGAGCTGTTGATAACTTTAGGTTAGATGCAGGAAGTGTGCTATCTACATGCTTGCTTGTAGGAGCTATTAGTCCCAAAGAAAATAAACGCGTGCTAGCAAGAAAATGTAATATATCACTCAATCATTAATGGAAGAATTCCACACTGGCAGGAATATCAACTGGTGTCAATATTGCCCTCAAAAGGTGTTATATATCTGCTGTGATTGGCTAGTAGCCATATATATTGGCTGTGTCTTGCAGGTACGAAAGATGGTTCGGATATCCTGCCTTGAGTATCCCGTTGTATGGTATTTGCGTCTCAGACTTAGAGAGTTCCTACTGTCTTCCCTGTGTGATAATGAGAGTTATCTGATATCTGATCGACGAGTTTGACAAAAGTATGACTCAGTCTGGAGAAATGATATGAAAGTAGATGATTCACGCGTAAATTGAGGTTAACGTTATAACTTCACTGTTCAAAAATATAAACACACGCATTGAAATAATTACAAATGCAGTTTTGGATATTATTTTTGAACACACTCATATATATTTGTACGCTGAACGCCACGCAAACTCACAGACAACACCCGGCATTGTTCCTCTTCAGAGATGATAGGCATGCCTTAATACTTAAAGTGTGTAAGACCTCATAGATTTTGAACATATTGGTATTTTGATATAAATCAATTGCTCTAATGGTGGTCAGTGATTCTGATTTGTTTACCTTTAGGCATATATTTGCGGATTGAGAAATATAGCATGTATGATTGAGTTTACCCATGGAATGAATTCTTGAATTTCTCTCACAACCAGGCATGTAGGTGGTTAAATATATCACAAAGATGCTAGTTGTAGTTGAAGTTTAAACGCGCGAGATGATCTAACCAATGTCTGTTTTCTATGTGTGACTTCACGAGATTAGCCAAAGTGCGTGGGCGTTCGTTCTCACGATCTTATATCGATTTCATACTGAATCGTGAAATAAAGCATTATCTCAATACTCTAATTAGCTAATTTTATTGATTCTCTAATCATCGCATTGGAGTGTGAATGCTGTAGTAGTTCGTTGCGAGTTAATAAACTGATAATTACTGATACTTTGCATCAGATGATATCTCTCAAGATTTTCCTGACTTTGATTTAAATCGGCTCATATATGAGAGTTTATTACCTACTTTAAGAGCTTTTATTCACTATTTTACTCGTCAAACTAACAGCAGTCATTAAACCTTATTAAAAATTTGGTTGAGTTTGTATAATTATATTTGATTAGGAAGAAAGAGCCATCTAATGTTTCAAACATCATAGTAGTTGGATTGAGCAGAAATACTATAAAATGTCTAGCTAGAGAATGATATTATTAGTCTTTATTCAAAACTCAGTCTAATTTGTTAATTTGGAAAGAAACGAACTCAAATTTTATTTTAACTCTGATAAGTTGACCATTAATAATGTATACTAATATCATCGCCCTATCCATAGATTTAATATCCTACAATGCTTCAAAACGGCATCAAGATATATCACCAAAAAGTGTCTCGTCAAATCTAAGAGGTATCTTAATTTATATATAACAAGATTCCTGCCCTAATTTTTATAGCAGTTGTATACAACCATAGTCTGATTCATAATTGGTGTAGAGCGATATCTGAAACTTGAGACGATAGTATTGTCCTTCTAATTTTACCATGAAGTGATTGCGATATGATAATTCTTAACAAAAATCCCACTCAAAGGATTTTGATTGAAGCAAACTAAAAGATTTTAAGTATAGAGGGCCAAGATTTAGTGGATAGATATTCAGAGATAGATAGAATCTTAGTACCACTCCAATTTCAATCGTCGGTGATGTCTGAAAGATCGGGTTTAGACGCAAATCAACTTTGCCTATCTTAAAGTAGCATAGATCTACAAGTAACTCCAGTTTCCTAGTGAGCCGAGGTACTTCAATTCGTCTCAGAAGCCGGTAGTTTGGTAGAAAGCTTCGATTACGAAAATCTCTATGCTGTGATTGGAATTGTTACAAATATGCAATTGTAGCTAAATTTAATAACCCATCTTGAGGTTTTTACCATGATTCTTTTCCAGATTGATCCATGGTATAAGTCAACAAACGTAGAGCTTAATTTAGATAGTGAAAGAGTATCTGTTTCACCTTACGTTACCATTCTTACGAGCTAAGCCGAGAGTAGGTACGTTTAACATAGCGCCAATATTGGAAGACAAAATGACGTGCTGGTAATGTCTAATATGTCAGCATTTGTGTAGTTTATCTAGAAAATAGCCCTAAAGCCTTCACTCACATTTTTTCCAGAGTAATTGATAGGATTTCTAATCTAGCAGAGCTTCTCTGCAGATCTACGTCACCAATATATATGTGTAGGTTCAGTAGAACACGGAGAGTATTAATACTTCACGATGATATTGTCGCTACGATTCTTCTTCCATAGAAAGCATATGACCCAATTTTTTAATCTATTCAAATTAGCATCTGAATAATTCTTTATTCTAAATTGAACTTACTTTAGTTTGCAGATATCCCCCAACTTCCTGACTTCTTATTCCACCCATTTCTCCCTTTCTCCATGCTAATGGAATCATCGGTACCCTTTCTGTAACGACAATCTCCCGATTTGGACCCTCGATTGCCCGAATTTTTTCTGGGTTATTGGTTAAGAGGCGAACATGACTTATGCCTAAGTCGAGGAGCATAGCTGTTGCTAATCCATAGCTCCGAGCATCCGCAGGATGTCGCAATAATAGATTAGCCTCTACTGTGTCCGACCCAAGATCTTGAAGATTATAGGCTTTAAGCTTTTCGCCGAGACCAATTCCTCGTCCTTCTTGGCGTAAATAGATAATTACACCCGAGGGATGAGGATTATCATCAGTAGGGATAGACATTAGACGGGCAGCTTCATCAAGTTGTTCACCACAGTCACAACGTGCTGACCAAACAGTTTCGCCTGTATAACATTCTGAATGTATGCGGACAAGTGGTGACTCCTTTTTATCTTCTTGTTTCTTTGGATCATTTACTTCTCCTGGTACGTCAGATCTAGTTCTCCCAGGATATAGCCTCCCGACGTAGGCCCCTCGAATCAATCGATCCATTTCAGTCTCACCCTCTCGCACTCGATCCAGAGAACGACTTCTTATCGAGTTACCAAATACAATTGCAAGATGTTCCTTACTATCTTCACTATTTTGATAAAGATGCAGAAACATATCAGTTCCAGTGCTTCCGATCGTTGTAGGAATTCGTGCACGCACTACACATTTGACATCTGGTAGTTTTGGAAGTAGTTTAGGTCGTTTCTGAATTTTATTAATGCTAGCACTTTTTATGGGATTCGAGTCTATTAAAGCGCAATCTGTCGCGCTGTTGACAAGATTCATGAGATTAAGGGAACTAGTTATTGGCCCTAGTACATCACTAGAGCACTGGTTAAGCTCTAGTTCACTAAGAGAATTGTGGCTGACATCACCAAGATTATAATGATTGAATGTAAGCTTGTTTTTAGGCTTGCCATAGTTGACGTAGAGTTCTGACTTAGCACTAGATGCTGGGCCTGTTCGTGGCGAATAGAAGGATGGCAGTTGGAGGGTCTCATCGTCGGATTCTGCTGAATCTGGTGCGTCAGATGCTGTTAACTCTGGCATTGTCAAGATTCCAATTAAATTTGCCCCCCGCCAATGCCACAAATTGGAATTGTGTAGGTACTTTTGTTGTCTTCATAAAAGTGTCAATAGCACTCAAATAAGTCATACAAATACCAATTCCTTTGCAAGCAAACTTTACATGAAAGTCTAAGGCTGAACTCCTAACAAATGAAGTTGAATATATTTAATGCTCAATTCATGATATTTTTGTAAATCTAAACCATCGAATTGCGTGGAATTTGGGTGTTGGTCAGTTATATTCTTGTATGTGAAATTGGAAATTGAGTTGGTTATTGCATAATTGACTTGGGAAAATGTTTGTGTTTCGTGCACCTTTGCATCACACTATAGGATGAGCGTATCCAAAAGCAGTTCAGCGGCTGCATAACTATAATTGGGTTTGCCTAAGTCGATTTGCATCACAAGGATCGTCAAGCTAAATCCTTGTAACTCATTGACTAATTTTGTGTACAAAATGACGCGTAGCGCGTACAGCGGCTCTTTCGCGTTCAATGTAATCAAAGTCAACTTTTTTGGAAAGCGAAAAGTCGACGAAGGATTCCTCACCGGTTCATGACCTGCTAAACTTCTAAGATTTGGTACGAAGATAGTGAGTTGTGATTATCTCATTTTCCATTGAGGAAATAATGTACGCATCCTCCAGCTATAGAGTCCCTTAAATCAGAGCAAATCACTCATGCTACTTACTCCTGAGACGACTCTTCCGAAAGCTAGTACTAGATTAACAAAAAAAGATAATCAAAATTATAAAAATATATATTCTATTTTCGAATTAGAAATTTCGATTGGTCAAGTATTATGCTAGTAGTTTTTTAGCGCGTCTACTATCTCATGCGTCTAAGGATATCCTGAGATAGCTAATTCCGTAGTCTACAGTTTTACAAGAAGCATACAAAATTGTGAATTTGTAATCCATAGAGCAACCTAAGTATCGATAGCCACGACATCTAAAGTAAAAAAAGCATTTACACTTACCTTGTATATTGGAACAAACCATCGTTCATCAAGGGAAACGTAGCTTATGTGGATGAAAACGAATCTCCTCGAGCCACCACCAGCATAAAACTATAGACTATGGACCTGGTTTCTTTTGAGATAAAGAAATAAAAGCATCAGCTTGACGAGTTGGTAGATAATCCCGGAACCAAATTTTTCCATTTTGTTTAAAAGTTTTGATTTGATATATCCTACCGACGTTGAAGGGTTGCTTATAATTGTGATCTTTGAGAAAATGTAGGCATCTGAGTTGCCGCCATTCCAACAGAGATTCTCTAATTGTTTGCTTCACACCGCTAATATGCAATATTGACTTGCTAAGCCGACTTATTTTTAATGAACTATCCATAAATGTAAAATAAGGACTCTTTTCATGTTATGTTCCAGGGAAATCGCACATTACAGGGACTACCATGAATGTATATTTATGCAATGCATAAATATACAGTATGAACAATACACAACTTATGAATTAATCTGAAACAGTATATCCTGGATACGAATACGGGTCGTATATATTATTGTAGATTATTCTCGTATGGAGATCATAGTGGCGTACTGGACAATACCATGAGAATCCTGTGTATGGACAAAGATCCAGAGAATGTATATAGTTACCTACAACCTCCCAATAGTGTAGATGTGATAGACAACTATAGATAATATATATTCATCAATCAATTACTATCCCTTATTTCCAAAGCCATAACCTCAATCGTGGTAGGTTCTCACTCCCCTATATGATCACTCAATCACAATATTTCAAGTTGGGTAAGATTTAGAGATGAATCTGAGGTAACCAACCAATGGATTCATTTAAGACGTGATGATAATCGAAAATGATTTTTTCATTCTAGGCTATTCAAGAAACCAATAAATAGGACTATATCCTTCTAGATGCTTCCGCTTTGTTTTCTGAACAAGATTGGAGATATCTAGGGCGACAAAAGTCTGCTCGAGACTGTCTTGAAGAGAGGTTATAATTTACGTTGGAAAATACCCAGAATTAGATATATTGATAGTCTGTTTAATCTTTCATCTGTAAGTGCTCAGTTGCCGCTGAGAGGGTGGCTTGAGGTCTATCATTGTGATTCCCTTCTTAAGTTTGAATTTCCAAATCATCAGTAGTTCTACTAATTTTGGCTTGAGTTCTGAAAATACTATTACACTTCGTAACTTTACGCTTTCTCTATATAGAGGCATGCGTTGCTCCTGTTAATTTGTGCCTCTTGTTAGAGACAGCGGCAAGCTCATAATCCCATATCCTCTACAGAGATTTCCTGTCTTTTTGGCCTCCTGGGCGTCTCTAATCATGTACGTGAATAGCTGCTCTCGCGCAAAAGCTTCGAAGACTTTTTTGCGTGCATTAAAGGTATTCAGTGATTTGCAAACAAGGGGGGAGAAGGGTGATTCATTAGCTAAGGGACGGATGCCATTTCCAAAAATTTTACTGATAGATAAAGATTTATCAAATAAAAATCAAGTGTTTATTTTAAAGGAAGCCTGATTGTAGGAAGTGGTAAAACGTGTAATTCATGCTGATACAAATTTTTAATATCGACTCATTTATATCTTGGGATCAACAAAGTGGAATCGAAGCAATAAAGTACTGGAACATCTTTCATAGAGCCTTAAAATCCATAGTTCCAACTGCCATCAGCTAGTAGTTCACGATCAACTCACCACGTCGGATCCGCGAAAAAAAACTTAAAGTATGGTTTGAGCTTTGCCATATCCCAGATTTAAGATAGCCTCTTGAAGCATCAGACGCACATTTACTTTCTACATGATCCGCGTCTCTTTGCACAAGAAGTTATGCAAAAGTTGACCTAAGAGTTACAAGGATTCTGCTTGCCAATGCTTGTAATGCAAGTCGACTTAGGCAGAATTATACTATCTCGAACCTGGGAAAATGTAACTCGCATATACATATGCATGCAGGCAGGGGTAAGATGTCGATCATATGTAACGCTAAAAAGTT
>QVIK01000833.1:0-20764 GCA_003957845.1 Oidium heveae | reverse complement strand
CTAAGCACGGTCTAAGGAATATATGTTAGATCACGTGGGGGGTGAGGAAATAACGAAAAGAGGGTGAGGATTTAACATTTTCCTAAAAATATTGAGAAATAACTTTTAAGAGCCTTCAAACTTCGTTGATATAAATTTAAAAAACACTCTGTTTAATATACTACTACGCTACTAATTCCANAAAGAGGGTGAGGATTTAACATTTTCCTAAAAATATTGAGAAATAACTTTTAAGAGCCTTCAAACTTCGTTGATATAAATTTAAAAAACACTCTGTTTAATATACTACTACGCTACTAATTCCAAGATTTTCTTTTTCCGTTGGCAAAATTTTATAAAATATAAATCTAATATAAGAATAACTCTAACAGTTTAAAACTTATAATAATAACAGATTGATGTCGGGCTTCAAAAATTAATGTTGGAAATACGTTGCATTTATTGTGGTTTTTGCTGAATAATCGTCACGTGAAATGTTTAATTCCCGAACTGTTAGTTGTCAGGAGGAATACCCTATTATCACGGTAATATTTTTACCCCTATATATGATATATGCAGATCATATCCTCGCTTCAGGGGTATGTCCCTTCTAGTTTTTATTTAGCGAAAGTATAAATATTTTTGCCTGGTCTATTGGGCTTTTTACTATATTACATAACTTACCTCTTTTTCATAAATTTATACACGACCTTCTTATTTTTGATCTTAGCCAACTTCAAATGCTAGGGCATTAATTATCATTGTTGATTCACAATTACAGACCACAATAAATATTTGATCACTGGTAATAAGAATTTCAAATAAGGTAAGTTAATCCCGCTAAGCATAAATAGAAAACAACTCGATACTAAATATACTTCATAGGTGAATTATCCTCAACTAACTCCAGCGACTCCTCTCTCGACGTCACAACATAAGACCTTAAATAGAGATCAATCAATACTAGTAAGATGACGACCTAAAATCTTAAGTTTTGAAATGTATGAGATTTTGCAGATTCACGGATTTCGTATTGCAGGTTGGAGCTATCAAAAAATAGCTGATCATTTAAACGTATCACGAGCTCAAGTTGCATATTCTCTGAAACGTGGCACTGTAACACCACGAAGGGGTAGTGGAAGACCATCAACCATTTCACGGGAGGATGTCGATCAAATTATTGAAATCATAACGTTATCATCTGTAAACCGGAGGATGACCTATCTTGAACTTGCCGCTGGTCCTTTTTGGGATCTAAGTGTTAGTGAGAGATTTTTACTGAAAGAGCTTCAGAAAAGAGGCTACAAGCGCCATCCAGTACATAAGAAGCCTCGATCATTACAAGAAACTATGAGAAAGCGTAGAGAATGGGCCGAAGCCCATCTACATTGGATTTTTGAAGACTGGTCATCAATCCTTTGGGCTCACGAAATCTAGGTAAAGGATGGGCAGCATTCACGAGAGTGGGTAACTAGGAAGGTCTGTAACATTTTGTTTCTTGACTTGAAATATACTAGTGGACTAACTATCTTATTTAGAATAATGAAGAGTTCTAAATTGATTGCGTAGATTCAAAAACTTGTAAAAGAAATGGATGGATGTTCTAGGGTAGCTTTGTAGGAGCAGAGTAGAGTAGAGACCTTGTTTGTTTTGGGAGAAGGAGTGGGGCTCCATAGACACCGAGAACTATTGTGAGAAAATAAACACAGTTAGTCTCTTTTTTTTTTTCCTGGCCTAGCCCTTCAGTTATCAAATTTCTTATGTGAGCGGTAGAAATGTGTTAATTAATTTTGGGAATCGGTATTTGCACTACACTTTTTCGGTACTTTTACTACACTCCCCCTGAACTTAATTGTGATTGATGGAGCCTGACATAATCCTAATTAGGATATAGGACGCTAGGGCCGGAGCCCTAGATCTTACGGACTAATCCNATTATTATTCTATTTAACGTCTGAGTGAGGGGAAGCTGTTCTATGACATGCTTTCCCTAATCCTAATTAGGATATAGGACGCTAGGGCCGGAGCCCTAGATCTTATGGACTAATCTAAGTCTAAATTTATATACTTTTCCATCCACGTTTTATGAAACTGTGGAGGTTAATTGTGTTATCGCAGAAATGCGTGATAGCCGAGCTATTACATTTAAAAATTTTTATTAAAAATTATATTTGATACAGAGAGGCCTTCAGCGAGTCCAAATCTGCTCATAGAACTTGGTGACTTCTAGCCACTTTGTTAAGACAATGGCACCTCCTGGTGTGCCAAGAAGTTTAGGTATTAACTGATTAATAGGCCCAGCAGGACGATGACCTCTGCGGCGTAAACTTCTACAGAAAAATAGGTGTAATCGTGTCTTGCGATATCCACATTGACAGCGAAGTGTAACATCCTTATGTCTAAAGCATTCATGGTAGGGAGCAAAATCTCCATGCCCCGTCCTGAGTGCAATTAATCTACCAAGGGCTTTTCTTGTTAAAGAAAGCTCCCTTGGAGTAAGAGAAATTTCTTTAATTTCTAATTGATTATAACAGTTAGGCGCATTGTTTTTCCACCAATCTTCCCTAGCTTCTCGAGTATGTGATATGTGCCATTTTTGCAGGGAGGCAAAAGAAAGCTTAGTTTGGTCTTCTGGGGGCACATGGTAGCTCCTCTCTTTGCTTCTAGATCTACCAGCTCATTTCATTCTATTCCAGGATGTCCGGGTATCCAGCAGACATTGATTTGTCCCTCCACTGTGAATGGAAGTCGCTCTCGGGCTCTCCATAAATCTTTTGCTTTCGAGATCTCATCGTACACTTTTTGAGAGGAGTTTATAGTTACATTACCTAGAATTGTATTCACTACCTTTTTATTATCAATGAAAACCCACAGATTGCTGGCAAAGCAGTTTGTTGAAAGTGATAATGCAGCACGAATCCCGTGTAGTGCAGCTTGTGCCTCGGCATCTTGTACCTCATTATTCCTTCCAACCGGGTGAGCTCCAACACATATTCTGACATTCATCTGTAAGATAACAAACCCTGCACCTAATTTGCCATCGGGGGATTTAGAGCCATTGGAGTATATAAAAATGTCACTTTTGGGGAGTTTATTTAAGAATTCATAAAAGATATTTGTTCTCGTATTAGAAGGACCTGAAAAGTCTAGACCTAGCATTAAGATGTTTTCTCTTGACTTATACTTATCCCAAGGGGGAATGGAGAGTGGATCGATTTCTTCCGAGGGTGGTTTATTCTCTAGTGTCCGAGCAAGACGAGTGCTTGCAGGACCAAGAGCTAGTTTATGTCTTTTCTTATGGAGTGGATGGCGTGGATCTAACCTGCATGTTCTTACGGCGGCTCTTCTAGACAGAGTATCCAAAGTTAGTTCAGCAGGGCTGAGGCCTGACTCTCGGTGCTGCGGTAGATGTAGTGCGGTATACTGGTAAAATGGCCCTAGCTGCTGCTTTGTGTACCTTTTCAAGTTCTTTGATATGTGTCCCGACTCTGTTACTGATATTTCGATTACCTTTCATCCTAGTTTTACCTGGACACCATGTCGATGATCCAAAGTGGGCGATTGGGAGAACACAAGCACTGATAACTTGTTTGGATAATCGTGGGGGTATTCCTCGGATTGTGTTACCGAAATAGCGCAGAGTATTAGCAACTTTAAGGGCTTTTGAGGCTTGTATGCACGCATGATGTTTAAACTTCAATTCTCTATCAAAATGAATTCCTAGCCACTTAAGGAAAGGTTTTTCTAAGTTGACAGTTATTGGAGATTTATCGGTGATGACTGGAGGATTTCTATCTTTATCACGTCTTTTCCTACTAAAGTGCAATAATTCAGATTTTCCCGGATCGAAAGTCAGTCCTTCATAGCTGACCCATATCAAAGCCTTATTGATTGATACTGCTAATTTCTCTGAGTTCCTCTCTAGGGATGGGGAGGTCTCTAATATTGTGACATCATCAGCGTAACCGAAAGCTTTTTTAAGTTTCTCCAACTTGAACAATGGGGATATATATAACATAAAGAGGATCGGAGAAATAGGGGATCCTTGCGGAAGCCCACATTGTATCTGCTGTGCTTGGCCTATCTCATCATCAAGACGTATACAGACTTTGCGATTACTTGGGAAAGAAGATACCCAGTTACAGAGATGACTCGGCCAACCTTGCTCTCTAAGGCGACAAATAAGTCTTTCTGGGAAAACTGCGTCGAAAGCTCCCTTTATATCCAGGGTAGCGACTGAAGCAGCCCATCTTTTAACCAAGGCATTCTCAACATCGTGTGTGAGACAGGTAGTAAGGTCAACGGATGACCTTAGTGGTAGTGCACCGAACTGTTTCCAGGCAAGGACTTTATGTTTAATAGCAATCCAAGACATGCGCTTTGCAATAATTCTTTCGAGACCTTTCCCTAGCACAGATAAGAGGGCAATAGGCCTGTAGGATCTTGGGGAGGATCTATCTATCTTTTTTGGATTTTCAATTATTGCCAAGATTGCAGTACGAAAGCAGTGAGGGTGATGACCAACTTCAAGACACGTTTGAAAAAGCTCCAGAACTATGTTAGAAATCTGAGGCCATGCAAGATGTAAAATTGACGTAGAAATACCATCTCTACCTGGTGTGGTTGATCCAGCTCCAAGGATTGCTCGTGAAAATTCTGCTTCAGTGACACAAGGAAATGGGAGCGAGGTCGTTGCGACACTAATAATGCATGATTATGAAAGAAAATCATACATTATAAGAGAATTGTTGAAGTAAGTTTACGTAACTGGTTGTGGTTAAGCATTGGTTAAGCGTGTAGTTGTACCCGCTAGTAACGCGACTATAGATCTCTGAATCCAGTAGAACTAGATGGTAATATATAATGAATATAGTTTATAACATGTTATGAAAGCCCGGTCACCAGCACCTTTCGCTGCCTAATTCAAAATAAATCATTCAAAAGTCTTGAAGCCAAAGATACTTATCATGGGAAAAAGCGTGAGGGTTATACTCACAGGAGAAGAGTCTCATCCGCTACGGAAAAGAGATTTGGAATCAGCAATCAGAGCCAAAGGATGTTTGCGTCATATTAATGGAACTGCTATTGAGCCTAGACCTTTGGCGTCCCGACCCGAATCAATCAGCGAAGAAGACTGGAATACGAAAGTTGAGCTACATCAAGAAAAAATCGATGCGTTCGATATTGCTAAGTCAACAGCAATGTCCATGATTATAAAAAGCTGCGATACTATTCATCAGAGCAGTATTAGAATGATCGACAATCCTAAAGAGGCGTGGGGGAAACTAAATCTCAAGTATGAAGGAGATAATAACAGTCGTCTTATGGCACTTTGCGAGAAGATGCTAAACACACTCACTCTTAAAAATGTCGATATAGACACAAAAGTTGATCGACTCCAGTCATTAAATGCAGCCATCACCCAACAAGACCCTGCCATGGAACTTCCGGAGCAATGGGTGGTTATGCTCCTTTTATTAAGCATGAATGAAGATTATGCCATGGAGATGGCTTTAATTAAAGCAAAAGATACCGCTCAGTCCTTTTCAGCGATTCAAGCTAGTTAAAAAGAAAAAGAGACTGCCCTTAATTCTGATCTACTGTCTGACATAAATGAATCTGCAAGAAAAGCAAAATTTGGGACTAATCAAGAACCATCGATCGGAAAAAATTTGTTTTGGGTGTAAGATATCTCTCGCCGATCTACCTAGCCATCATCGCAAGCAAAATTGTCCTAAATATCTTGCAACTGAAGCGGGTAAGGCTTGGGCAAGGAGTGAGAAAGGGAAGGAATACCTTAAAAAATGGCCCATCAGCACTGGGTGCAAAACTGAAAAAGCCAACATGGCTGCTAAATTAGATGTTATTATGTATTCAGAATCCGATTCGGAATTTTCTACTTATCCTTCATTACTTCCTCATCTTCACGAATGTGAAATTGCCCATATAAGTAAAGATCACAATCCAAATAAACATNTGCTAAATTAGATGTTACTATGTATTCAGAGTCTGATTCGGAATTTTCTACTTATCCTTCATTACTTCCTCATCTTCATGAATGTGAAATTGCCCATACAAGTAAAGATCACACAATCCAAATAAACATAAAAACTATGGATGGATATTAGATACTTGTGCCTCCGCGCACATCACCAATCAGCCTCAGCTATTTCTCCAAGATTCGTTCTATCCATCTACTACTAAAATTGTTTGTGCTAACGGTCAACATATGACATCAACAGGAAAAGGTGATATTCGTATCCAATGCAGATTAGATGATAGACAAAAAACCATAATCATACGGAACGTCCTGCTTGTTCCGGAAGCTGATGAAAATTTACTATCAATTGGCCAATTAAATGAATCTCGAGGTATGCGATGTACTATTGATCCAGATGGTAACATGATATTACATAGAAATACAAAGACATATTTACGAGGCATTATACGCCAGCGGACTTGGTATCTGGACCAGTCAAATTATGCCTCTTGCCACCCTCAATCATTTTCACCCCAAAATTCAGAAATTGTTAATCAAGCAGTCAACAAAACGGACGCAGAATTAACTCATGCCAGACTGGGACATCCAGGAAGGTCAAGAGCAGATCAATTTCCTAAAATGGTCTTAGATCCGCAAGGTCACAATTTCTCTTATGTCTTTTGTGAAGCTTGTAAATTCGGTAAAAGTACAAGAAAACCATCCCGTCAACCAATGACACGCTCATCAACAAAACTCGCAAGGCTTCATATCGATTTATGTGGACCATTTCCTACATTGTCAATACAAGGGAAAAGATATATTCTTACTATCACTGATGAGGCAACCAGATTTGTTTACACCTTTTTTCTTCTTTATAAATCTGATGTTTTTCAGACACTCAAATTCTTCAAAAAAAAGACCGAAAAATTATGTAAGCTAAAAATGAACGGAGAGCAAATTCAATGCATTCATGTCGATCGTGGAGGTGAATTTAATAATAAAACTGTATCCTCATAGTGCTTCGAAAACAATATTAAACTAGAGATCACAGTCGGATTTCATCCTGAGGCTAATGGAATTGCAGAGCGTTGCAATAGAACGCTCCTAAAGATTGAAAATACTCTCCGCTTCGATGCAAACCTCCCAGAAGAATTTTGGCAATTCACCGTGGAAACCGCAACATATCTACACAATCGAGGACCAGTTTCAAAGAATTCCCATACGACTCCTTGGGAAGCATGGTATGGTATAATTCCGGAAATTTCTAAATATAAAGTTTGGGGATGCCCAGCTTATGTACACATCCCAAAAGAAAAACGAAAGAAACCATCAAAAAAGTCTTGGAAAGGAGTATTTTTGGGATATCATGATGACTCAACAAATATCTACAAAGTTTACGATCCAAAAAGTCGGAATGTACATGAGGCTTGTTTCGTAACATTTAATGAGCTTCATAATACTAATTGTAATGAACTTAAGAATCATGAAGAAAAGGTATTTCATTATGATCATCCAAATGAAAAAGATAATAAATCAGAAAACGACTACGAATATGAGAGTTTTAGCAGTAGCGATGACAGCGATGCCATGAAAAACACATCAATCATTTCAAATAAATCAAACCCTCAATCATAAAAATTCCAGAACCTGAATCTATGGCTAGCGAAATTATCTAATTACCAATCTTAGAAACCCATCAAGAACCAAACAACTTACTCTCTAAAACTGCCCTTGCTCAACAAGAACGTAAAGCTAGGCAACATGCAAAGCAAACAGCTTTATATCAAGCGAATCTTGAAAGACTTCAAATTGAAATAGAAAGAGGCGATAGAAGAAGCGAGCGACTCAAAGAAAAGGCTAAAAAAAGTACGTGTCGTTCACGATGAAACTTTCGATTGTATAAATATTCCGGATAATATTGAAGAAGCCTTGCAAGGACCAAATTCTGAAAAATGGCTGGAAGTTTTAGAATCAGAATTCAATTCTATACAAAATAAAGGAACATTCTCTAAGCCAATTTCAAAACCAACTCATATCAAAAATACTGATCTAATATCCGCAAAAGTCGTCTTTTGTGTAAAATATGATGATATGGGGAATGACTCCAGGTTCAAAGCAAGGCTTGTTGCGAGAGGCTTCTCTCAATATCACGGTGTCAACTATGAGACATTCGCACCAACCATGGCACTTGATGCCTTTAGGATTATACTGAAATTCGTTTGTTAATGAATCTGATTATGGTATTTTTGTATATAATCTTGCTCAACAACTAAGTAGAAAACGTTCATTCATATCCATTCTAGTTAGGATTAAAAAAAACTACAACAAATAAAATTCAATCAAGGCTATGCGAAATTTGATGTCTCTGACAAACTATAGTATCTAGACATATGTAGGTAATATGTTCATCCCTCTCGCTGCTGCTATATGATCATCCAGAGAGTTACCCTCCATTTTATCTACTATCCATCAGAGCACTTGTCGCGTCCAGCCTATTCTTCAGATTCCTTTCAAGTCAAAAGCCTCCTACAAAGTTTGAGACGCGAGCGCCTTCCAATGATGGACCTAAATCTCTTACCTCTATCCCGTTTCTGGGGGTCTCATTTGCTACTTTAAGGATACGTACCTAAGCAAACAAAAGTATTATGGAGCGTTCTGTACCCTTTATTAATGCTGCAAATACTGGATTTTGCGAGCTTCCTTGGCGAAAAATTATTCAGTCTTGAATAAAATTGGACTATGGAAGACCTTCATTTGAGTTGAAAGGGCCAGGGAAATCTAAGGGTCGGAAATGGCTGTAGAGTTTCTAGAGAGAGCTGGAGCTCGTAATTTCATACCAATATTTGAAAGTACATAGTGCAGGTTAAGAGGCATTAAATTAGCTCCAATAATGAATACATGTCTCTAAGAGTGGTCTTCGTTGAACAAATCGTGTACACAATTTTTTCCGACGTATAGTACCTTTCAAAATTCGAGCAAGATATTTGCCACATCTTGAGAGCTAGCTAGATAAAGTGCCAATCCTCTTGGATATAAGTCGGGTGTATATCGAGCAATCATAACTTTTCTATACCCTTCATCTTATGACAACTAGCTTTAGTTTGAGGGCGATATGTTCGATGAACTAAATTATGAGAGTGGGTGGTGTTTAATACTTTTAGATCTCTTCGGTCGAGAGATTACCTTCTTTTCGGATGATCAAATAGTTTCTATAATTAGAAGGATTCGTGCCCCTTGGGATTGAGTTTTACGATAAATGGATAAAACAAATGCGTGTAAAATTTAATAAAAATTAAGATGAAGGAAGTTGATCCCACCGGTAAGAAGTTACTTTGATGGAAAACAGGGTGACTTAGTGAGGACTGCGCATTGAAATTTTTCTAGCTCTGATGCTATTCTTTAGAGGATGGCTACAAAACTATAGCTTAGTTAAATTTGAATAAAAATAAAAATCAATGTTATTGCTATAAAAATTCCGATTGGAATACGGCTCAGGGGCTCGGGTCCAATTCCATTATCCGGCTTATCTCAAACGCAACAATTGCACTAATCCAGGGGAGACGTTTGGTATTTAGCCAATGATACCAAGCTCTTTTCCTATAATCTTTGTCTCCCTTTAAATAATTCGAAATCATAGTATTGAACCTTGGATCAAATGGCATTACTTTATCACAAGAAACGCAACATATAAGAGTATCTGTCCAGTGGTCGCGTGCTGGCTTTGAGCCAGGAAAGGATCTATTTTTTTGAATTTTGAGGGAAATCTCTTTCAGACTTGTGTACCATTTGACTGGATGCAAAGAGGCATCTTCGGCCATTATCCTAAAATAATTGATGATCGTGTCGTTTGACTCGGATAGCATGGCTTCATTGTATTTTTGATGTTTATTGTCATCTATAAATCCATTGAAATATTGTTGTAACATATGTTTTTCAGTCGCACGCCTTGCCAAAAGGGTACAATATAAGACTGCTTGAAAGAAGTGGTAATTAATGGCGTAAAACTGATGAACAAATACTGTTGGACATATTCTATTAAGTTTCGAACGTAATGAAGCGAAGCCAACAGGTTTTTTAATGAGCATAGTTATAATAAAACAGTGATATTCAAGAAAAATAATGTATCGCTCAAAATCATCGAATTCTTCGACACTCTTTTCCGTGTAGAAATTAAGAATGTTCATAATTCCTAAGAAATGTCAGTCTAGCTTGCCGTACCAAAATGTTGGTCACATTAACAAACCTTCTTCCTCCTTTGTAACTGCAAAAGTTATATGTGTTCCGTATATTTTTATTAAAGTTGCTGCTGTACTTGAGTCATCTATACAATTTGAATCCTCAATACTATCTGAATCCCCAATACTATTCGAATCCTCAATATTATTCGAATCTTGTGTACTATTCAAACTCTTCTTCGAATTCCTTTTCGGATTCTTCTTCGGATTCTTCTTCGACTTCTTCTTCGACTTCTTCTTCTTTTTCATCTTCTTTTTCGGCTTTTTTCTTTTTAATTTTGTAACTATAGCTCCCTCATTATCTTCGGTACCTTCCCTCTCCACCATAAGGTTAACTAATGGATCCAAAATTTTATCAGTTTCTTGTTTCTTGTGATTATTTTGGGTCACAGGCCTATCAGAACTTTCAACTCCATTTTTTTCCCTACTAGACTCGATAATATTAGTTTCAGGTCGACAATGATCAACGATTTCGTCTTTTTTTTGCTCTATAGTTATCTTTTCGATACTTCCCCCCTCAGACTCAGAGTCAAATAATGGATCCAAAATTTTATCAGTTTCTTGTTTCTTGTGATTATTTTGGGTCACAGGCCTATCAGAACTTTCAACTCCATTTTTTTCCCTACTAGACTCGATAATATTAGTTTCAGGTCGACAATGATCAACGATTTCGTCTTTTTTTTGCTCTATAGTTATCTTTTCGATACTTCCCCCCTCAGACTCAGAGTCAAATAATGGATCCAAAATTTTATCAGTTTCTTGTTTCTTGTGATTATTTTGGGTCACAGGCCTATCAGAACTTTCAACTCCATTTTTTTCCCTACTAGACTCGATAATATTAGTTTCAGGTCGACAATGATCAACGATTTCGTCTTTTTTTTGCTCTATAGTTATCTTTTCGATACTTCCCCCCTCAGACTCAGAGTCAAATAATGGATCCAAAATTTTATCAGTTTCTTGTTTCTTGTGATTATTTTGGGTCACAGGCCTATCAGAACTTTCAACTCCATTTTTTTCCCTACTAGACTCGATAATATTAGTTTCAGGTCGACAATGATCAACGATTTCGTCTTTTTTTTGCTCTATAGTTATCTTTTCGATACTTCCCCCCTCAGACTCAGAGTCAAATAATGGATCCAAAATTTTATCAGTTTCTTGTTTCTTGTGATTATTTTGGGTCACAGGCCTATCAGAACTTTCAACTCCATTTTTTTCCCTACTAGACTCGATAATATTAGTTTCAGGTCGACAATGATCAACGATTTCGTCTTTTTTTTGCTCTATAGTTATCTTTTCGATACTTCCCCCCTCAGACTCAGAGTCAAATAATGGATCCAAAATTTTATCAGTTTCTTGTTTCTTGTGATTATTTTGGGTCACAGGCCTATCAGAACTTTCAACTCCATTTTTTTCCCTACTAGACTCGATAATATTAGTTTCAGGTCGACAATAGTCCAAGATTTCACTGTCTGTTTTTAGCTCCATTTTTATCTGTTCATCTTCCTGAAATGCAAAACTTAAAGCAGATCTATCACATTTAGATTCTGTATTTGATAATTTCTCGTCTTGCACTAGTTGATCAGGCCGCTCATATACTTCACTGTGTTTACGACTATGATTGTTAATAGACGCAAGCTGTTGAAGTAGATCCTGTTCAATCCTTTCAGTTTCAGTCAATAAAGTGGGAAAAGAAGTGGTATTTATGTTGAATTCTTTTCTGACTCTTTTAGAGGATTCTATGAATTCTTCTACATTAGATTGGAATAGTAAAGTATCTAGTTCATCAGATCGAGTGCCCAGATCTCGGCTCGTACGAATAGCTCTTGTCGGATCGCTCTTAAAATCATGTGGCGAAATGATAGAAATAGGAAACATTTTGTGAAATGCTAAATTTATGTCTGAGCCACAGAAAGATCTGCGAGGCTTAATATTGGAGCGCTCCATATTACCAAGAGCCTCATTAACTTACTTTTTCAAAATGTGTTTCACGCTGTTGGCTTCAGAGACCTTTAAGTCCGATGATAGTCAGAATTGTAAATAGTTTCTTGCTGTTTAATTTATGGTAAAGATTGCGCTCAGCACTGGATCCCATTATAGTAGTAGAGCACAGATAGTAGATAGAATATTTCTGGTAATAATAAAACTAATTTCCTTTTTTTGACTATCTACCAATGTAGACATGAATTTTTGTGAGCTTTGAGTCGAAAAAAATCCGTTTGAAACCTAATCGTATCTCTTCTACTTTAAATTTAAACATAAAATTCGATAGCGATGGCAAGGGTAATCTTAAAGTAAATGATAGATTACTTGGATATGTATTCTGAAATAAGAATCGCTGATCAAGAAATAAGATAATAATATGAATTGGAATGGGAATAAGAATTAGAATTAGTGAAAGAATATAGGAAAAGTGAAAGACCAAGACCTAAAATGAAAATTAGTGTAAAGAGTAATAAAAAAAATGTGTAAAAGGGTAAGACATACATCTCTAGTAAATTAAAATTAGGAGAATTTGGTAAGTATAATACTCAAATGTTATGAGCACCTTCCTCAGTCCACAATCTAGTTATATTTCAATTCAGAGTAAGAGTTGTCATTGCGTTCTTTCCCTTTTTTTTTTTCAGCAGCTTCAATTTCGACAAGAACCTCAGCTTAGCTGAACTTGACATTTTAAATTAAGCCCAAGGTTATAGATAGCTCTAGGCCGTATATCTCAGATCATATTAGCCTTGTCAAGTATTTCTAATACATTAAAAATGTCAGTATATATGTTGAGCAAATGATTCCAATTGTATTCACAACTCTTTACATTAAAACTATTTATTCTTCTATCCAGTTAGGCAAAGTTCTAGTTTTGCATACTTTTCGACTTACGAAACATGCCTCAAATGATGAAAAAATATTTAATATCTTGCACCCTCCTCGTCGTAATATTAAGATGCAATAACATAAACCCTTGAGTATTTATGAATGCTGCTTGAATATGAGAGCTTAACAAGAATTTTGTTTGGGAGAGTTTTCAATGTTTTGAACGTTTTGATGGATTTATGGATCACACCAAAAATTTCTTTATGTCTGAGTTCTTGAGTACACAGCTCCCACTACTTTATCTTTATAAATGCCTTAATCTTTGTCTTGTTCGCTCGTTATCAACCATTTCTCAATACTTCGTAGCCTATAGTTCGTATTGTGTTGTGATGTCTTTTGCTATCTTTTACTCTAGAATGAAACCATTCATCTACAAGTCTTACTTGTTTCTTGATCTTTAATAGTTAAAGATAACTAGTGTAAAATTATGGGACTTTGGTGCTTCATATCCGAGATATTTTGGACGAGATGGCAACAATACTTTAGAGCCTCTAGATAAGAGTGTATTCCTTCAGTCATTATTAGAATGCTTGTTCGATACCCTGGTTCCTGATGAATATGACCCAGTGTTTATTTGTCTCTCGTTATTATCAAGTCGAGGTAATTGTAAAGAGGGCAGGCTATGGGTTTTATTAACAAAATTCTATCATTCTAATTGGCCTGAGCTACTATGGAGTTTTAGCTAAGGCCCATAAGAATGACTGGGTAAATCATTTTCCAATATAAATAATCTTACACTGAAGTTGTCATATGGGGTTGTCCCACGCTAGCCTCTGATTGCTTTGGGAGTAACTACAAATTGCTAGGATACTAGAATTTTTAAAGTTTTGGTAAAAAGTGTCCCCAAAATCCGCAATAGTGAAATTCCAATTTTGGAAAACATATCCAAAAAGCCCTCTCGCATAATTCGTAATTAGTCATCTATTTTAATGACTACAACATCGGAACGTAAGAAGTTTTTTATAGGTTTTAGGGAACGTATTTCACAAACGCACCGATCACCAAAATATGAAATACTCATAATTATCTGATTTGCTAGCCATAATTTTAAAATTAATCACAGTTTCTAGATTAAAATAAACTCGTTATGATTTGTGCAGCACGAGGATTATACCCAATATTATGATACAAATTATAGCGCCGTTGCTTGTCCTCAGAGTCTTTAGATCGTACGATATCCTGCCTCTATTAGGCATCAATGTTAGCACTTTGAGCCACATCCTCTTTTGGTGTTAACCAATTAGCTTTCAAGCTTCTTTAGATTCTATAGTGTTTTAGAGGTCAAAGTTGTCTCTTTGGGTGGTGGTGATGGGGTTGTCAATATTAGATCAGGATAAAAATTAAAGGTTACTGGGTCATAGGATACAAAATAAATAGCCCTAAATCCGCCAGGGGTGTTCCGCTCAGTATAGGTAACTATGAATTTTTCCTTAATACTGAGAGAAACTCAAACTTCGTGATATAATTGATATGGAGCCGGACCAGATTTTCGATATGCAGCCCGTGCGACTTTTTTATCGGGCTAAAGTAACCAACATCCAAGAAGTGGAGTAGCTGGGACGAATAAGAAGGCATATAGCGGGTAATGATTTCGTGTTACTTGTAGTTTTGTTGAAATTGGGCTAAAATATGACTTTCATGGCCATTAAGAATAAGCAGGCAGTATCGACCAATCCTACGAGATTTCAAATACTCGTTGAAATGCTGAGCCCACTCGTACAAAATCTCTATTTTTTTCCATTTTTACTCAATGTGATTACTTTATCGCGTGGTAGTTCAGAATGTTCTAACCATATCAAGAGATGGTTCTCATTCTTGAAGATTACATACGACGATATTACCCTACTACACGAATTGATGCCCTGGATGATGGAAGCCTATTCACAATTGCCTAGCTGAGCAGTCTTTAAACGATTCCATGATTCCGAGTAGGTAACATCTTCATCTTTTGTTATATTCACCATAGGGAACCCAGCTTCAGCAAAGTTGTAGATATTCTCATCAGCGATGACATATTTTGCGACTACATCTCATATGAGCCTAGGTAGCTTTTCATTAATAGCCAGATTTTCACGTAGTGCCCTCTTATAGTTGTACTTAGGACTGAACTTTGTACTGATCTCCGAGCAATACCTGATAAAATTCAAAGTCTGGTTCTTGTAGACGGGAGGCACGTCGTATTCTTTGAAAACAAGGCCAGCACTTCTTGTTAGTGAGCTTAGCTTCACTATCCGCAATTCTACCTTTACTGGCATAAAATTTGAGAAATAGTCTTCAAGAAACTTGGAGAGCCTGATTTGAAGGAAGGGGGGGGGGGAGGTACTACTTCCAAATTGTCAGAATACGTATGTTCCGTCAAATCGATACACTCAGTATATCCGAAGCCTAACGAGTTCCGCTTTGTGTTAAATTTTCGAAGGTACGCTGGCGTTCTTCTTGGTGCTATCGTTGTCCACCTACAAGCGATTAGTCCAAGGAATGCATCGATCAAACTTTACTTCTAGTGAGCTTTGGACTCTGTATATCCAGTAATGAGTCATGCAGCATAGCAAAGTAGACATTTTTAACTATACTGTTTAAATGGTCAGGCTCTATAATATGCCGATAGCTTTTGAAAGCGCCAGTGAGGGTTTACATCCTCAATACTGATAGCAACTCCGTTCCTTATGTCAGCCATATTACGTTCAATCACGTGAGAATATGACAAGTCTAGAGTCTTTGAAAGCCTGCCTGTGCAATATGATAAAGGTTACCTCATTTTATGCACTTCAAAAGCAAGCCTGCACTGTTTGAAAAGTTTTTCAAGGAAAAAGGGGTCACCAAGGCTTAAATATCTCAAAAAATATTCTTCTTCGGAATAGGAGGTCGTATTTTTGCTTAATCGAGCCCCGAAAGATGGTCTGATCATTGGTGATCACGAAGAGTTTTGAATTTCTTGACTACTGTATCTATATCGCTAATGGAGGTTCTTAGCGAGATCTTTAACGTGACATGATTACCTTTAATGCGAGTAGTGTAATTATCAAAATACAAGTGTAAGTCTGTCCAAGTTCTGCTCAATTTCTACTTTTTCGGGATTATTTCTTTGTCCAAATATAAAACCATCTTATTGTTGATAGCCAACTATTTGACCAAATTAGGTAAAGCGTAACGGTAAATAGCCGTAGTGATCGCAAATATCTGCTCCCAGTTTTTAAATGAATACTCATGGCGTTTCTTATCTTACCCAATAATGAGAACAATCTGAAAAAGAATTTAGAGCTAAATAAAAAATCCGATAAATGACAAATTTATTTAGACACTCATCTACTGCGCTGATTCATACATTCATCAGAATGTATGAATAATAAAAGATTTAGTGTGTCAAAACTATCAGTTTGGAAAAGAAATTAGGTACAAGCACTAAAGATAAAGAACTACATCCGTAAGTTTCTAACTTTTCCATATAGTGATGGGATCTTCTTACCTTTCCTATCATGATTTTCTTCAATAATATCGCTCTCATCCGTTAAAATAGTGACAGTTTTTTAGTAACAGTTGATGTGTCCTCACTAAAGTGATCATCCTTCCAGAATGATTTTATTCCCGACATATAGCATCTTTCTCTAACAGTCTCAGCCTCATACATATCGCCAGCTTGTTCATCAATTATTTTCAGGGCAATATCAATTGTTTTCTTAACTTAAGTAAATGGAGAAAATTGTGCTGTAAGGTTCTGGGTTTGATAGATTTTTGAGGGAGTTTAAACACTAGGCATAACAACAATATTTGAAGTCAAGGCTAATGAGCAATCAATTGCGTCTTAGAATATACTTGATAGTATATTTGACGAAGCAGAGCCTGAAGGTAGTCCAAATGCGTATGGAATTCTTATTTGACTTAGTCCAAGTTCACGTGAAATTCCGACTAGGGCCCCTCTTGGGCTACTTTTACACTTAATAAACGAGGGTGAAGGGATCTTTTTTGAGCACAATCTTCTCCATCTTGTTGAAATTGTTGTGCGAGCTGATGAGGATGTTTATCTCTCAATAAAGTTTAACAATGGCTTTGATTTTGCTCAAAGGTCTCATCAAAACAAGGAAGCCAAGTGACTATGTAATAACATAATTACAAAATGATACTGGTTTTAAATTCTTAGTAGGCAGTCCCGAATCTTCATTCATTATTTTATCGAGGATATTGGTAATACAAATCGAATAATTTCTTAAAGGAGTGGTATATTGTAGTGGTTTCGAGGACTGTAAATTTGTACAGCAGTTATATCCCGAATCAGATCTCTTAAATCGACCCAGAATTGCTTTATCTTTTGGCACACTCTATCTATCCCAGTAGTACTACGTTGAAGATAAATTCTTGAACCCGGGTGAAAGCCTTCAATCGGAGAAGTCACTGGGTAGCCAAAGTAAAGATTTTGATCAGCCCAAAATTTGAAAAATTTCTCCTTGGAACGGGTCAAATTCGAGTGATGTATGTGAGAGCTCATACTGGCTCCTTTTTCTTAGATTTCTCGACCAAATCTACATATGTTTTCTTAGTGTCTGCCAGGGGAAAATTATTCTACTGTTTCGAGAACTCTTTAGGTTCTTCTTGGTGGCAATGCTCCTAATCAGTGCTTCGTAATGGCCCAGGAAAGAAATTATTAAGCTTCGCAAGAACATTTATATTAACATGCTAGCGGTAGAGAAAATATGTTGTAGTTGGGAATACCCGATCAGGCGGGTTCATCATGGCAGCTTCTCGATCTGTTACCACAAGAGTCGGTTCTTAAATCTCTCCATTCTCTGAATCCTCAAGAAACTGACACAGCCCCCATTCGTTATCTTACTCCACATCATCTGATAAAAATACTAGGCTTACTTGCAAAACAAGATTATTTCTAGTCACGACGCACACATTAAGTAGAATATTTAACAGATTTACTATGTAAGTTGAATCTATATGAATAATTGGGGCATTTTTTTTCTAAAGCTCCATGTTGTCTGGGTGTGTGAAAAAAAGACGTTCGATTCGATTGAATATCTGATGCTTTGTATGACGTGTATGAAAATTCATAGCGTTTAAATCCTGTTGTGTAAAATTTCTTAGCAAGCGAAAGATCTTGAACTAAATTCAGAGCTTACATCCATTAAGCATTGAAATGTAGGCTTATCATCTGAGCTCTGTTGCCGAGTACAAAATATAACAATTGTAAATGTCTCGAGGCGGAAAAGCTAACTCCAGGATTAGCAAGCTTTAATGTTACACATTTATGATGTTAGAAGCCACGTGATATTATGAACTAGCCTATTTTAGTTAGCTTGCTTATCGTAGCCAAGTGAGTATAGATGCCCCGGCATTCAGATAGAAGAACATCAAGTTATTTTACATCCACATTTATCCGTACCAAATGGTAGCATTACCTAGTTGAAGTCTCATCCACCAGCTATACGCACCAGGAAGATAAAATCGTTTGATCCAGATTAAACAACCAATATAAACCACTGTTGTCGTCAAAATTTTGATGGCAAGCATCTAAGCCAACCTTGATTTAATTATCTATTGTGATGAGCGACGCAAGTGAGGCAAATCGACAAGCAATAATTAGTACGTCCATTCAAGCAGCACAACTATTAGAACGGCTTTTCATAGAACGCCCCAAGTCTCAAGAGAGGTTTTCTGTGGACCAAAAGGCAGCAATTACATGTGTGTTGCAGAATTTTTCGGCCCCTCCCGCAATTGCATCGAGTAACCCTGCATCTGCAGCAACAGCCTTGGCAAATCTTCAAATCCCTAATAACTGGCTAAATAACTACTCCAGAGCAGTTGAATCTGCAGAGTTAATAATTCAAGCGTTACCACAATTACATAAATTAAAAAATAAATCGTTAGAGCTTGAATCAAGGAAAATAGTAGAAGGATCTAAAACAGTAGCCATTGCTAAAAGTAAACCCATAGCACAGAACCAAGAGCCAAAAACCTTGAACAAAGCAATTAACATTGCGCATGCTGCGGCTGAGTTAAGATCAAAGAATTCCGACTTTGCCTTAAATCTGTCAAAAGAACAAAATCGTCAAATTAATTGGATTACACAAAATTTCCCACCTCATCCTACATTTCTTGTTGATTTAAACAAAGACAAAGACAATTACGTTAAAGTTGTTGAAGCCGTGAACGCTGCTATTTCTTGTGTACCTCGTCTTCGTGAAAAGCTCATAGCTAAAACGGGGCCAAAGAACTTAGACCTTGAAATCACCATACCTATTCCTGAAAATTCCGAAGTACTTGCTAGTAGTGTAACTCAAACTGTCGGGATCACGGGATACAAACTGATAGGTCCGCTGCTAGTTTCACATGAGTAGATGTGCTCATAAGTAAGGGCGCGAAATCTCGGCTCGAAGCACCATAGGTTTCAGATTGTTTCTAGCATTGGTTAGCCGAGCTTGTTCGACTCAGATCAAAGATTGTATATAACATATTCCCCGATAGTTTTTAGAAAGTAGTTGAAAATAAATGTTTTATCGTTTTATCACTTTTGCACGTCTATTCCGTTGTTTACTGTTTTTCAATTCCGTAAGAATATTAATATAAATCGAATATTCAAAGTTGAATATTACCAACACAAACTATAGTTAATAATAAGCCTTACGCACAATCTTCAGTTAATACATCACCATTACACCAATCTGCTAGTGTAAAAACAGTACACACACCAATATTCCTTCAAAACGTAAGTCTCGCTGATAAAAATAATATTGGCAATATGAGCGGCTTAAATGCAACCTTTTCTGCTGAGCAATTCCAACAATTGCTGCAAGCGATTCAGGTTCCTCTGAGAGTCAGTAGCGGTAATTCACAATTTTGTCCACAAGACTTAGGATACTTTGACCCAAATAATGAGACAGATCAGTTTGTAGAATTTGTTGATAATAAAGCAGTTTATCACAATGTATGCTCCTTCACTGCTAGAGTGAAAGCAAAGTCTGCGGGAGTCACCGAAGGTCCTTTTGCCTCGACTACAGTGGCAGCCCAGCTTGACCAGTGCCTAAAGGGTAAAGCCGAGCTGTGGTATACTCATGAGATATCAGACACCGTACGCGCTGGGTTAAAGGCTAGCATAGAAAATTGGTGCAATGAGCTGGAAATTCGTTTCCGAATGAGTCCTGGAGTAGCTCTTGAAAAGCTGGAAAAACTTAAATACACTATCGGTGATGTGCGGAGACGTAAGGATCCCGAAGAATTTGTCCAAAGTATAGTCGTTCTTGGGAGAAGTGCTGGTACTGCTGAATCCGTGTACTCCCAAATATTAACTGCGCATCGACACTTGGCCGCAGAATTACGCATACATATCCCCACTCCAACAGCAGAGACAACCCTTACATCCTTTTTAAAACACATCGGTCAAAAGAAAGATGACTGGTTCGAGATCTGGAAACCAAATCCCATAAATCTTAGACCTCAAAATCAGCACGAGAATAGAAAGTTTGCTTTACACAAGGCAAATCACTGGAACGATCATGGGAACTCTTCCTCGTATTCTCCTAAAGACTCCCTTGCTTCCAGCAACAATCGTAATTATAACAAGACAAGAGAAGAAATCAAGAGCGAGGTCCCTAAACTAGATAAAAAGCCATATTGGAAAAAAGATGTGCGTCAAAGCCAGAGGCCTGGAAAACAGCGTGCTTATAATTTGGAAGAAGACCCGGAGAACTATGAAGACAAAGTC
>QVIK01000832.1:0-20828 GCA_003957845.1 Oidium heveae | reverse complement strand
AATAATAATAATAATAATAATAAATAAACATGCTTGTTTACTTTAACAGTTTTCGTGTCAGAGCAATTTAGCATTAGAGCCAATTATGTGAAGTCGGTGACTAAATTTGAACCTGCATCATAGCTATCACATGCCGTACGTTAACGTCGGGCAAGCTGAAGAAGCCCTCGAGTATATTAGCTCCCATTCAGATAGCCAAACACCAGCAGAGATATTTCGAGATCTCAAGTTATCCAGAATTCATGGTGTTAATTTAACTGCTCACCATCAGAAATATTTATCCGTGGCAAAGTGCTAACTGCAGCTCTTGGCGGCGTGATGCCGGCCAATTCATATCTGTTATAAAGCTCTTGGGCGAGTCTGATAGCACACTGCGTCATATATTGTGTACTTTTGACAATTTACGTGGCTTAGCCATCTATTTTTATGGCACTATTTTGACTCTTGTTTCTAAAGTACAAGAACTCGTAATTGATGCTACGTATGGAACGAACAAGTCGGTCAACAGTCTGAATTTGTCAATTTTATAGAGCTTTTTAAAAAAAAATTGTAACTTTCTTCTTATAGCAATTTCTTCTGCTTATAAAGCATGACGGCTTGAAACCAACCTTCTTCGGATGTGATAGGGAAAAGGTCGAGATCTCAGCTTTCCGACTCGTTTGGCCAAATGCTGAAATTCAAAACTGCTTTTGGTATGCAAAGAGAGCAATATAAAGTAAGCTTCAAGACTCCAGGAAAACGTATACTCAGAAAAACTATTTCCCTTAAAAATTAGAAGCTACTATACTTCCGCTTGAGGTCTATTGGGGGCTGCATTCAACGTCTCAGCCTAATAGTTAATACAGGTACAATGGTTGCTGATGTGTTTCTAGATCGACCAAATTTGTAGAGCTCGGTAGACTTGAAACTGCACTTTGGGTCGAATGAAATACCGTCTTAAATATGTCTAGCCGGCACTTAAATATTCATTCGTTGATTCCCGACCAAAACAACATCTATTGTACTAAACAACGAATTTACACAGAGTGCGTAAATGAAGTTTACGTGTGGTGTTTCTCCCACATCTACTTTCGCTTATGGGCTTCATTGTTTATTAACTGGTATGCTTAAAAGTAGAGGGAATTATAACCTCACTTGGCGAATCCTGATAGTCTACCTATCTCTTAAAGTACTACTATTATCGAATCACACTGACAGAGGATTAATCAAAACTACCTATATTGCTCTAGCTGTTCTCGAATCGATCCAATATTGTTAACGGCGCGGAGTGACGACTCTTGCGCGTGACAGTGCCAGAAAGAATTAATATTTTAATATGTAGTCTAAGTAATGGAAATGAGCTACCTTTAGTACTTCTACAATTACGTTTATATTACCTCCAGTGATCTATCTACCTTAATACTCTGATTAATCTTTCTCCAGCCTCTCGGATTATTTAACCGAGTAATTTGAATGAACAGAAGTGATTTCCGTTTATACCAATCACGTGACCATATTCACTAGACAAGGCTGGGCCTGAAAGATAGCCCAGCTAAGCCGAATCGGGCAAAGCCCATAACAAATATTCACGAGTGTTTTGTTAGAAAATTGATTTTTCTTCACTAAATACAATCAAATTGACCGTTGGGCGTAGGGTATGATTCCAGCTAAGCCGACAATCATCTAGAGCTAGCCTAATGCGGAAAATTTTTGTAAAGGATTGATATATTTGATATGTTTATATAGCCGGTCTGTGTCAAAAAAGCGGCTGGCTGGCTGGCTAGCTTACTAATCGAACAACAAATTCAATAAGTATCAACTTTCGAATCCTTCTCCCTCATCCCACTTCCCGCTGGACAGCAAAATGTTCTGGACCGAGCGAGGAGTTTGAAGGCATTTCTTTTTTTTTTTCATACTATGTATGAGAAAATTGGATGCGCTTTTTTAAGATCGACATCTAGGATATATCTACAAGGATGACTAGTGGTAATGGCTCGATCAGCTTTGCCCTTACTAAAACTTATAATTGATCCATACTCACCCTACTACCACGGTAGAAATTTTATCGTAGAGCTCCTGATAGGGGTTTTAGCGAATTTTCTTATTGACTAATTAGGAATGATCTACTATAAAAACTTCTTATCATAGGTTGGCGAAAATTTTGGACAAAACACGTGTGGTGTATTTCATACAAGAAGTTTAATGTTTGTCTTTCTGTTTACACTTAGCCGACTTTTTAAGAGATTAACTGCATTAATTATTATTCAATGTTTCCATTTTTTGTTCTAAATCATAATCATAATTTGCAGCCATTGAACTGTAACATGGAGTCAGTGCTTATCTACATGATAGATGATTCAGCTTCTCTGTAAGTACACACATGCCTCAAATTTCAGTTGCAGATGCCATCACGAAGCACAATTGCTATCCCCTTTACTGTTGCTATCAATTCAACTATCCAGCTACCCAAGAAACTGACAAAATCTGGACCTTTCAGATAAGAATCCATCATCATGCAAATACCCACGGCGTGAGATGTTGTTTAGTCTGTTGTACTCAAATCAACCATCTCCCGTTCCAAGTGGGGTAGATGCTTAAACTTCCCGAACTCTGATTGAGAGAAGGGCCCGGGTAAAATACCGCATTGCCATCCGACCCGCGACGTCCTTAGTCGAATGAATAAGTATATGGAAATTATTGATAATTCTGATGAGAACCAAGGCAGAAGGAGGCTTTCAACTAAAACTGAATGAACGTTCGTTGAAACTTCGGTTCATTTTCTGCGCTTCCGCTTAAATTGTAAATATACTGGAGGTCTCTTGTGAACAGGATAGTGCTGATAGCCTCTCTTTCGAAGCTCATGGTGAATAACTTTTTCACTAATACCTAGATATCTGAACAGCCTAGTTGCAAGTTCGAGGTACATTATAACCGATGGATCGATGGATCGATGACGACTTGATAAAATTTTCTATCTCGTTAACATCCCTGAAAGAGAGTGTGTTAGAACCGGGATTGCTAAACGAAGGGCAGTTATGCAATGCATAAATGTAGGCCAGTACTTGACGTAATTCATGCTACATAATATCAACGTTACAATTAACTTGTCATATGGATAAGACTAAGTAAACAATAATTGAATGTAAACAACGTCAAGATAGAAATACTTGATTATTAGAAAGCCATTTATTTTTCTAAGATTATTGATGATTGTAACCTCGGTCCATCTCACTGTCTATTCAATAAAATAATTATACTTTCAAGCCATCGTCTCCATTGTAAGATCTTCTTTAGGATACTCTGCATATATCGAGCACTAAACTTACCGTGAGCTAGAAACTTCAACAACCATATCAATACTTGCACCTTCCCGCTATATTTGCTTAACATGTCGGATTCGCTCTCCTCTCAAAAATTCTAGTCTATAATATTTCAAGAAAATCGAAAAAAACGTCAGCTTCCAGTCAATTCCTTGTAAATTTGGATATTATAGGGGTCTGAAGTTGTCGAAAATATAAATCATGAGCACCACTATCAAACAAGCTCCATTGCTGCTGTCACCAGCTTTTAGCCCTCCAAGCTGTCTCTAAAAAAATAGAATCAACTTAACTGAAATACTAAATATCTATTGGCTATAGATCCTGGGTTAATTAGGAATTTTAAAAAGGCTTTTTCTCCAAAGAGCGTAAATGGTTCTCACAAGTACTATGAAACAGATATACGACTTTAAAAGACCTTTAATTCTAACAATGAATGGTAGAAAATTAGTTCGTAAGATTCACAGATGTGTTAGATTCTTTTGTTTATAAAGATTCTTGATTGCACTTAAAGTCGCACTAAGACTGTTTTGATAAGAATTGATAATTGAATATGATGATATATTTGATATANACAATGAATGGTAGAAAATTAGTTCGTAAGATTCACAGATGTGTTAGATTCTTTTGTTTATAAAGATTCTTGATTGCACTTAAAGTCGCACTAAGACTGTTTTGATAAGAATTGATAATTGAATATGATGATATATTTGATATATTTTCTATGAAATCGCTATGCTCGACCTGTTCAAAAACCTCTATTCTAAATACATTACAAAAAACTATATACAATCAATATTGCCATTCTAGTAACAAAGAATTACCTTTGATTTATGTGTTTCCATCAAAGTTGAGCTTCTGCTATTTACTTTCCTTTGTGGTTCTTTATCTTAAGATTCACTCTTTCACAATTAGTTATTACAGTAAACAATACCCTGTTAGCATATGGACTGCATGCTACGCTAGTCGTGTTATATTTAACTGAATCTGGCCTAGTTCAACAAGATGTAAGGTACATAAAATACAAGTTTATTTTATTGGATTTGGATAAAATTTGATGGTGGTGTAGCCTGAAATAAAATGATGATGGTGAACAAAATTCGTACTGTTGGGGTACAATATCATTACTCCATTAAGGAATTATTACATATTATGAAAATTGGGGAAGCGGAAAACTGGCAATACTGGTCATTTATTTCGTGTTTTCACTCAAAGCTCATTAAGCAGTGATTTACAGGGATCGTAACCTAGCAATTACCATTAGCATTAATATTATCTTGCATAAATCAAGTCCAATGCTAGTCTACGTTTATGCATTGCATAACTGCCCTTCGTTTAGCAATCCCGGTTAGAACAGTCCTTTTCCTAATTTGGGTGAACTTTCCCCCCCCCCCTCCCCCCCCCGAAAAGTGAGTAGCCTACTTGATTCAGAGACATTTTGAGTTGAAAAGCGATCTATTGGTAAGTTTTGCCAGCATCGCGAAGCCTATTGATTTGATGAAATTATTTGGTCTAATAGTAGGTCTTGAATTTAAAAGTTACCAAGACTGATCGATCTCGAGATAGTTGCCTCTTTTGAGATGTAGAGGGTAAGAGCTGAGGATCAAATTCTTTAAATATTTGCGTAAGAAACCAAAATTTTCCAACAAGATTATCTTGAACAACGTTAAATTTTTTAAATTTTTTTTGATAGATTCATAGCTTAAACCACGATAAATTGCATATTAATTAGTGATAAAAAATAATTAGAAGCACTAGGGGTAATTAAACACATAAAACTAAAAGCCAGTATACTACTTTTGCGTGCAACTCCGTTTTTTTAATGCCTGTAATACGTTAATTTCATCCACGATCTGTCATCTGTCTCGTATTCAGTCAATCCACATAACTTACTTATACACGGCTCACAAATTATGCATCTACTGATAATTGATACATATCCTCCCTTTATTAATAATGAACACTCCGTTACCTAAACTTTCCAACTACCTTATTACTCAAAGCATGCGCATCTAGCCGACTACGCAATTACATACTTGCAATGTGACACCTAACAAAAATAACCACAAGAGTACTTATAGAGAAAATTTGCATTTGGTGGTAGAATTTCATGTTTTGCACAAGAGATTACATACTGTGAGAAATTATGGGAAGTATTTTTACATTCAAAACCAAATAGGAACATAGATATATTTGAATTATGCTCGATAAATTTGAAATAGTCATACTTATTCTAATTGGAATGATAAATTCGAAATTTTCCGGGTGTACATCAATAAGTCAAATCCTTCATTATATTTGCGTTCAATCTAATTGATATTGGAGAAGGATGTCTGCTGGTCGTAAGGTAACTTGACATATTAAGTTGACCATCGCATTAAATCTTTAGCTACGACGAAAATTAAGTTGACTTACAGAATAACAGAAAAAGTGGTAAGATTCTCAAGGGATGATCACGAAAGGATTCTTGGCTGGCTGGAGATCGAGGAAAATTTCAATACCGCTTATGGTGCTGGTCAAAAGACAAAAGTTGATGGACAATGCGTCACGAAATTGACTGAATTAAACGAGCTAGCGAGTATCTTGAATACCGCATCAAATAATCGGCTTAGCTTGACCGGGAGATTACTTCGATGTAGAATGTAGAATTATCGATAAATGTATCAGAAAACTAGGGCTTTGTTAAGCCGACAAACTAGAGCTGGAGAATCATAAGGCGAACAACTGTCCGGAGATCGAACCCTGAAAGAACCTGTAGAGCGGAAATGCCCGTTCTATGAGAGGATGGAAAGGTTGTTTAGCAACAAAGCAAACATTAACCCCCCATTTCCGATTGATATTGCCGTTTCCCAAAGTGCAGCCGAGGGGAGTGCGCTAGAACGCATCTGATGAAGCATTGGATCTGAAGCCATAATTTTCACTACCAATTTCAATCGCTTCTTCTCCTTCTCCACCTTCACCACCCAGGCGGTCAAGAAGACAGCTACGATCAAGCATTCTTGAAAGTAATGCTAGGCAGGGTACAAGGAGAACACCAAGGCAAATTCATCGCATGGGCATGTACTTGACCTCATTAACCAGGGAAAAGGCGAAAGAGAAGAAAAAATTTTCGATTTAGAAAGAGTAGAAAAATGAAAATTCGAATCTTTCATGACGAGTGAGGCGGAGAAAAGAGCTCGTTTACAATCAGCATTACGGGTCATGGAATACATGAAACTAACAATAACGAATGTACTGGAGGATCTTATCAGGAGTGGTGCCTCCCAGGAGGAATTAGAAACAGCCGCAGCTAATTTTGAGAGATTCTTTAATAATGAAAATTATCAACATTAAAATATTTTTTATGCAAAATATATGTTCCTAATCATGTTTAAAGTTTAATGAAAGAGTTTTTTTATGAATATATGCTGAGGCATTAAATTTCGTAAAATTATTTTGTCGTAAAGCCAAAACTATCTGTGGAGTAGCCTCTAGGACCTCAATTGATTCTATGACACTGCTGTCATTGTCATCAAGAGAGACATGCTCTACCCAGCTGTCACCTATACAGGATGTTAGTAGTTTTCTGTCACAAGGAATGAGACATACCGAAATTCATTAAGGCATTTTGCATTACACAGCATGCCAAAATACATTTAACAGCGTGCCGTTAGTCTTCATGCGTGTCAATTTTAAGCCTCACTTTTTTCAAAGAAGCCCATCGCTCCTTCAGAATCCGTATGGCGTGTTCATTTCGAGTACGTGCCTTTGCAAAACAAGTGTTAAAATTTACTGTTTATTTGTGCATCAGCAGTTGGCCTTTTAAAAGGCGTGATACTAGTGTGACGGAGTCCGTAAGCGAAATTTGTTCAATGGTAAAATTAATATATTTAATTTGCTGTCACTTGTATAGCGAAGTTGATGGACGATCTTATCTGCCAAGAGATATTGTCCATGGCTAAAGAATATGCTGGGATTGTTTGCAATTTTCAATCTTCCAAAGACATTAGCGTCAGCCATCGATCCTGGGTAGCTAGTGGACATCGAAATGATGCGTTTATAACAATCACACACTATTCGCGTGTTTATTGTGTACAGATGATGACGATCCCAGTAAATTCCAGGTTCTGTCCTTGGTCATTGGTGGAGAGGGATACAAGTTCCATCCACAAAGCCATTAATTACAGCTTAGAAAGCCTTCATTGGTCATTGCTCTAAATAATTGCCATCGCTTACTCTGATCTGGCCAGCACATATATTTTTTCTGCAAGTACAAAATAGCAGTTATGACGCGCCTAGTATATAATACTGTTGTGCCATAGCCTACAGCCCAGACACGCCGCGAACGAGCAAAGCTGGCCCCGTTTCCGTTTGAGCCCATTCGCTCAAGTGCTATAATCAACTGGTAAATAGGTGTGCTTTGTTTGCAAGTTGGCCTATTCTGAAAAATAGGGTGGCCCTATATTTCTTCTAGGAGCATCCAGAATGCATCCTTACCCATTCGTACAGTTTGTCGAAATATATCCTCATTTTCTGCAAAGAAATATTTCGTTAAGTAGTCATCGCTTTTCTCTATGACTCTACGGCTCACAGAGTATCGACTAGTCGTAGCAGTCTCAAGGAATTCGAGGTTCTCGTCTTGAAATTCTTCGAATTCTTCATCATCCAAAGAGAGCGCATATTTAACTTCATCTGGAAGAATTTCGCATATTTCTGCCATGTCCAGCGCGTTAGTTACATCCTGTTGTTTTTGTGACTTGCGAAGCATTTTGTATGGTGTCTGATCTGCTTCAATCAATATCATTCTAGAAGTGTTTGTCTGGTTTGAAGATTGTATAGCGTAACCTCCCATGTACTTACGTACTTGAATGATTTTATATTAATTATTCGGGTGAGGAAGTAATGAATTGAGAGGAAAGAATGTTAAAGAATTAAGTTAGGTTAATGATTTGACTTATCAATTGATAATGACTTTGTAAATTGAATGGGATTGCTTGTCTTTATATATTCATGGACCTCGATATTATTTCAGACGAACTGAAACATGAACGAAAAAGTCAAGTCATGACATCAAGGCTTCAAGGTTTAATCTTTGAGTCTTTCCCCAAAAAATACTTGGTCAAGGCTGTGTTCAAACATTTTCTGGCCGTGATGATGATGATGATATGATACTTTGCAAGTATGTAATTGCGTAGTCGGCTAGATGCGCATGCTTTGAGTAATAAGGTAGTTGGAAAGTTTAGGTAACGGAGTGTTCATTATTAATAAAGGGAGGATATGTATCAATTATCAGTAGATGCATAATTTGTGAGCCGTGTATAAGTAAGTTATGTGGATTGACTGAATACGAGACAGATGACAGATCGTGGATGAAATTAACGTATTACAGGCATTAAAAAAACGGAGTTGTACGCAAAAGTAGTATACTGGCTTTTAGTTTTATGGGTTTGATTACTCCTAACAGCTGTGGTTGTTGGGTTTGAATCGAATATCATTAGAAATGAGTTGTAATCAGGTAAGTTGCTAATTGTGAGATAGAAGAGATTCATGGACACTACAACCTTATGATTCAGGCTTTAACAATTATTCGGTTTTGCTAGTTTAGTAATAGCAGGGAATACCCCTTAAGCGAGACTATTCGACGTTTTGACTCACATTAAATTTCTACAGCGGTAGTAAAATACCTGCACATCATGTATTCCATGCTGAAAAACTGATTACTGAAATCTACGTCCCTATGGAATTTGACGAGTGATTTTCATGGAAGAATAACTGTGAACGCCAAATCGGTGTCTGTAGAATTCGAAAAAATATTATTTGGATCCTTTCTTTGGCTAGTCACATGAAGTCTTGGCGTACTTCAACCTTGGAAAGTTCTTTTATAGACAGGGTGTTTGAATTTTCAAAATCTCATGACAATCATCAATATCTGCAGGCGTCCACAAATCGTATGTAAATCTCTTTCAAGATTCAGTCGTTGGAGACTATCGATGAGAATAGAACTTTTTGACCGGATTAGACTCTGCAGCATATCTGAGCGATGTATGGTTGTTGTGTAATATCGTGATTAGGTTCCTGCCGAGGAATAGATGATGATGCATAGAAAAATTCTCCATCGGCTAAGAATGGTTTTTTACCATACAAAAGTTCCTATTGGATTAAAATTCTTCACCTCAAATATACCTGTGCTCTATTAAGTCGTGATCAAACTTTTAATTAATCCTAGGTATTGAACGGAAAAATTCATGTATTGGGCTAAAATCGTACATAGGACACGAAATCGACAATTCGTCATTTGATCTCTTTTCATAATTTAATTGGCAAAAGACCGATACTGTAGGATCAGATTGGCGTATCTTCGATGAGCATCCTCACAAGAGGAAACATTCTTCCCCGCCTTTTCTCTATCGACAAGCATATACTCCGTTTAACTAGCATTAATATTAGAAAGTCACGTTAAACGCATGATAGACGTTCAGGTTGCATATTCATCGCCCGATACGATTCTTCGGGCTCATCTAGCCGCGTTCGCGATAGGCGGCGAGCACAAATCCCTTTCTCGAATTATAATAGTGGCTGGAAATTAAGTTAATCTTTAAGGAAAAACCTTTCGCGGAAGAAAAATCATACTGTGTAGCTCAGACCTTGAGAATGACTGAATCCACAGATATCTACAAGCTGTGATGACATAATTGATATTTTTTGAAGTGCCTAGAAAGAACTAAAGTTTGAATATCATCAGCCAGCAGCTGTCGGGCCACCATAGTTTCAGTCCCGATGGTGAAGGGGAAAAAAAAGATCTCCCCTTCAATCAACTCCGTGAGGAAGATGCTTGTTATTAAGGGCGATGATAATGACAAAGTAATTGTCTATTTAGCAAGGGACAAGGGAATAGGACGCTAGAGCTTTAGTACATTAACACCTGGTCATTGGAAAATGAGTGGATCTAAGGAAAATGAATAATTCACCCTGATTGGCTTAGATTTGAAGCTCGTCCCATCAGCCTGTATAATTCTCGCTAGACCCATTGATTTTCTTATATCTGGGTTAGGCTAGTTCAGTACTAACCCTTGTCCATCCTATGCTAGTCCCGCCAGCCACCTACAGAAGAACCAACCAACAACAACGATTAACAATCGTTGTGAGTGGCGACATTAAGCGTGGCGAAAAAGTAGGCAGCTTTATATAAGCAAAACAAATTAACAGCCACAAAAAGAATCTGATAAGCTAGTTTGCCCATGAGTTATCTTAAGCTCAAAAAATCAATTTGGGTTTATGATTGTTTGTTTAATCCTCATTTCTCCTGGATAGCCAACAAAAGATAAGCGGTCTGGTCTTCGTATGAGACAAGATATAAGCTGCTATTTAGACTATTTTACTAGCCTGGTCTTTATCGGCTGAGACTGTAGAGAATGCCGGTATTACGAAAGCAGGCAAGTATCTTAACGGACATAATTTTCGCTAATTCCAGGTACCTGGTTTATCCTGATCCCTGTTTGAGTGGTTCAGCTAGCTTCCACCGAAATGTGATTTTAGATGCATCAAACTCAATTTTGGATAAACGTGGATACTTGTTAAAGACTAGATGAATCGACGATAATTGTCGCCCATTGCTCTCATATAAAGTCATCATGTTCATCCATTATGTTTATATTAAACGAGTAACAATTATTCATACATTAAACTTGATATCCCATAAATAAGTTTTAACAATCCTCCACTAAAGTCTAGACTGGGCTTGAAGACAAAGGGATCGAGTTGCTGAGCTAAATCTTCTTCTCAAAAGTACAAATCTTGAATAAGAACTTATTTGATTATCAGCAATATCAAAATGATGTCTTTATCATCGAATTTACTTAGACCAGTTGTTTTTACAGCCTCCTCTCTCAACATAGCAATGCTCATGAAACATCTTTGTTTCCATCTATCCATGGTTGGCGCTAGTGGTATCCTCAGTGTCATGTTCAGTGCTTTCTGGGCTCTAGTTGTCACCAAATACCATGCGAGATAAGGTAAGACGTCTTTTCACTGTTGATCCTCTTTGCTGAAAATTATTAGATCAATACGTGGTATAGGACCAAATTAAATGATAATTTGAAAAGCTCGACTGAAACAAAACATGGCTTGGCTTAATATAGACCTATTCTCCGGAAACGGACTCATAATCCGAACTGTCCTATGCTAATTTCTGGTATTCAATAGCATCAAGGCTCTTGCACCAAACAAATAAACTCTATTCCACTTCTCAAATTGAGGAACACCGCGAGATAGTAAAGAAATAGAGTAGGGAAATATTTAGGAGAATTGAATCTATCACAAACAAGATTCAATAAATGGTCATGAGCATTGGTGTTGAGGGCAGGCAGTTGGGAATGGGATGATATCATGATTATAATGAATAACGAGATATTGTATGTTAAAGATCTAAATATGATGATGATAATGAAATTCTGATGCTAAATTTGCCTTTTATAAGTATTAATAGTAATGATTGGTGATTATTAAACAATACCACCGGCGTGAAAAATTACTTACTTTAAAGAATTGGAAAATCGCCATGCACTAAGCTCCTTATAGCACACCGCCTCTACCGCTACAGCGAATTAACCTAACTCTATGCTTCAGGCAATTTGTAACAAGGATATCCATGGAGACTGCTGTCAACACCCAAATAGTGCGACGACGTTTTTGTGATCACTGAAGTAACCGTTTTGGAAATCTCTAAACTTGAACTATCAAAGTTAATATTATCAACCACCTGTTTAATACCGTCAAATCCTTACATATGAAGCTATTGAAAAATTTTGCATAAAAATTTTGGTGCCATGTTGGTAAATTCAATTACTTGCATAGAGCAATACTCTTACATGAAATCAATATCGCAAACCACACTGTGACTTATCGAGATATTCTACTGCGCTTACATAGTGGCCTATTATAGGCTAAGGAGATGTAAGAAGATTGGTTTTTAAGGGTAAATATTGAAAAATATACAGCTACAATAGAAATTGTATCTATCAGACAACTATGTATAGTGTTATTTTTCTCATAAAAGGTCAAAATTTTAGCGTACCAGTCATTTATTATCCAATATCTCAAGAGAGTCATCATCGTCCTCTTCGATGTTATAAACATGAGTCATGAAGGCTTCCAATTCGTCAATATGGCCATCTCCCGATGTTGTTGACAATTTTTTCAATGAGGCCCGTTTATATGCAGTTCCAAGTTCATGTAAATCACCTATCTGGAATTCAATTTTAAGCTTAAATTTAGATCAGGCAACGAAGGTGCAAGAACTAATGTATTATCTCGTCTTGGTCAAGATATTCCATTACTAAAATATGAGCCTAGGCTAAGAGAAAGAGAGCTCCAATTAATTGACAATGGTGTCGTAGTTGATCATAAAAATACATTTACAGTAGCCCAGATTGATTGTAAAACAATATCAAAAAGGAACAGTCTGTTTGAGGAGCAAGAGTTGCAATTACTATAGGATCAGGGAGTTAGAGATATTTCGACGCTTCACAAGCTATATGAATCATTATGTTACGGTTTGACCGTTTATATAAGCTTAGGTGGTTACCTAAGTAATCATGTGACATTGTAGATATATATAATTTAGATTCGTAGATGATTTAGATCTTCATAGTTAATAAATAATCAGACTTAGATGTTAACCAGCTCGGTACCCGTCACACATTATGGAATAGTGAAATAGCTTCTCCTACGGAATTAGGGCTAAATACATTTTTGATAGAATGTACAATTGGCCAAAATGAAGTTCTTTGTATTAGAAAGACGAAATATGAGTTCCTGATTGAGAGCCCCTGACAACAGCTTTAATTTCAAAAAAAGGCACGGCTCGCATACCACTGGTGCATCCAGGGCGCGATATAGTACACTGGCAATAGTATCGTGAAACTAGATTCCTTGTTTGTCTTGTGTTTTTCTGATCTTTCAAAAACTTTCAATATTTCTATACCAAATACGATAAAAATAATATTTTCTTTAAAAAAGTGCTGGCCTTTTTTAGCATACTTTCGATATATGGTCTTTTTTGTCATGAAGGCGGGGGGGCTTTCACCAAAATATGATTTACAAATGCGTTTATTTATCAAATGCTGACCTATGTTTATCGTTCATAGGGCTTTAGAGATCACATGTATGAATGGATATTTAAACAGGGCAATTAGAAGTCCTATGTGGGTTAGTTACTTTTCGGCCGCTAGTGAAAATCTGTCGGGGTATATATTCAGCCTCCCACTACATCATATACTTCCTCCCTAGCTCTGTTAGTCCTCCCTGATGCCAACCCTCGTTATTACAAAATTCTAACGATTCGTACAGCTTTGCCTATTGGCTTAGATCAAGTGTAGTATCTGTTCTTTTCAGTTTAATCTCTGAAAGTCTTCTACGGGAGACACATTGATTATACTCATTTTTGAAACTCGAATGATAGACCTCTAGGCTTGCCTATGTTTGCGTTCACAGTGTCATTGGTATAACACTGCATCCGATTGACGCGAATAAATGTTTAAAATACTTTTCATTGCATCACCTTAACCTTAGGTCTGTGAAGAAGAATTCTCTGCCCAATAAAGTATTCACTCAGCTAAGGGTAACAATTTTATTGCTCATTTGATCATTCATCCCTCTCGGATCACATGAGGATTTTCCCATGACAAATACCCAGGCTAAATGGACAGAAGTAAAACAACCACGTTGAGCTATGCCCTCATGTGCAGGAGACATAAAATCTAAAAATTATTCCTATAGCGGTTACTTGACTGTTGACTAAGGTATCTTGTGTGTTGATATAGATTATTCACAAGTATCAGAGTGAACGTTTTTGGGCCATTCAGGTATAATATTATTTTGAACAAGTTTCTTTATCTTCCAAGAAAGACTCAGGTACAAAATTACACAAGGCTATGTGCGAATGTTAATTTGTTTTTGAACGCATTTTCTTAAATTGCGTATTAAGATTCCCTTCAATAAAGTTAGTGATTCATTTAATCTAACACATAGTACGTCGCTTTTAAGTATTTACAAATGAGTCACCATTGTAAAGGAGGGTAAATCCATTAACCTTGTGACAAGGCGAGATAAAAAATTGGCGAATGGTCAATTAACCTTGAGGGCTCAGAAAACATAAGATTCCATGGTAAGGATAGAACTATTATCGAGTGACGATTATCTAAATAAATAAATTTAACAAATACGTTGGCTAGCCAACCCGAATTTCATTCACATGATTAAGCAAAGATCATTACATACTTCCATAGCTAGTCGTCATATAACGCCCCCTTTTTGAAAAAAGCGCTGAAGACAGCGTTTTATTCATTGCAGAATTATCTTCAAGATTGTCATAGTTATCACTACCGCGCTCCCAAACGTCAAGCTACCAAGGCAGTGCAGCAGGAGGTCCAGATAGCTCTGAGTGTGCTGAATGAAACTGCTTAAGAAGGTAAGGTGAGTACATAAAGTCTGAGGCCGGATAAAATTCTGGGTTCTCGTCTACTCGTAACCAATTTACCCTATATTAAAGCTTTCTATAAATAAGCTTTCAAGTTCTGATTCACTCAACTAATCATTCTTTGACACCTGGGATACTTTCATACTCTTTGGGTGGAGGATTTTGTTGTCCAGGAAGTGGATTAGATGGATCTTTAAGGAGGAGCTTAGCATGAAAAAATCCTAATAATAGACCCCATTGACGGTGATAGATCATGCTTACATGCCCACCGTTTACTAGAAATAAATTTAAATTGATCAATATTTTGGTGACCAAGTTTGCGGCTTGGCTGGTCCAAGGCAAGATTTTTTGTAGATAACAAAAAACTATCACCTACGTTAAAGTCTGGTTCTCTTCGACGTGGGTCAATACCTAGCTTTTTTTTTCTTGCGTTTTTTCCATTTTAGTTCGGACCCAGTCCCAAGCTTTATGCGTTTTGTTTACAATTTTCTTTGCTTCATTATGTAAAAATCGTTGGCGAGCTTTTGGGGGTATTTCTGGCGCTTTTCAATCATATAATAAGCGGGGAGGATGACCATGCAAATGTTGAAATGGGTAAATTTCAATGCTTTCATGATGGAGCGCCAGCTAAGCAAAGTCCATGAACGATAGGAGACGAGACCAATTACTCTGAAAATGATTGAGAAGTGGACGAAGACGTTGTTGAGGTTATAAATATTTCAATCAGCACTATTATAGTCGATAAACCTTTCGCTTATTAATGCATGTATATTTATGTTGGCTAGACAACCTGTTCTAAGTGAAAGTAAATAATAAACAGTCAACTATGAAATGGAATAAGCGAGATGAGTTTGATAGCTTGTAATTAAACATTAGGTAGTTATGTTTGTAATCATTGTGAAGATATATGAATTGGATCTAATACGAAAGATCTATATAGCTTAATAAAAAATGTATTTTGCAACAGACGTTGATCAAGGTATTTGTTCATTATTTCGGTTTGGCCATTGGTTTCTGGATGAGAAGTAGTAAAGAGTTTTCTCTTTTATTCCAAGGAAAGCACACAAAGATCCCCAGAATCCAGAGACAAATTAAGGGCTTCTATGCGAGAAAATGAATTCTGGTACTCCTAAATGTCGGAAACAGTGAACAAATTAAATTTCTGCTAAATCTTTGGTAGTGACTGTTTTTTTACAAGGAATCGTTACTGCTTTTTTACTCAACCTGTCAATAAATATTGCAGCCATATTAAAGCCCTCGTCAAATTCTGGCACCAATTTAAAGTCAACACATATATGTTGCTAGGGGTAATGCGGGACTCGGAGACATTGTAACCAACCAGGTGTTTTGTCAGGGTTAAGGTGTAATCTACGACGGGGATTGTAGTTCTCTATGAACCGTTTAACGGTGACACGCATTTCTTTCCAATAGTAACGGTTATTTAATAGTTGATAGGTTTTCTTACATCCAGGATTGGCAACAGAAAGTTAATTATGGGCTTCCTTAATGAGTTCGGTTATCAAAGAATGATTATCAGGGATCACCAATCTTCTTTGGTTTAGGATAAGGCATTTTTCGATCTTGTACGCGCTATTGAAATTCTTTCAACTTTGTTTCGAGCACTTTGAAGGAATGGATGATGGTAATTAGTATCAAGAAGTTGGTTAAATAATTGGAAAGAATTCAATAAAGGAAATGCAAATTTCGAAGGGATATTACTGTACTTGATTTTGTTTCAGTAAGGATAGATTTTGAATTGATGACTTAGTCAGATCCTCAGGAGCTACGTCTTGCTCACGCCGTGACAAGGTATCGGCAGCCATATATATATATTTTTTTTTAGATCTATATTTAATAAAGAAGTTGAATCCCGCTAAAAAATCGGCCCAATGAGCTTGTCGCGAATTCAATACCTTCGTAGTCATAAATTACTCCAAAGCTTTATGGTCTGACAAGATTTCTAACTTTCACGGAGCTTCTATTAATTCTGCACGCCAGTGCGAGAGATATCGAATGATAGTCGACATTGCCTTATCTTAACTCTTCATAGGATCTTCGACATTCATCTGTGAAATTAAAATCGGAACCCTTACGAGCCAATTTTGTCAGTTATTTATCGATAGTTACGAATAAACTGACGATTAAAATTGCAAAAACCTAAGAATAATTGGACCGCTTTGACGTCAGTTGGTGTCTTCCAGTGTTTTATTTCAGCAACCTTTTCTAGGTCCACTTTAAAACCCTTCGTTGTTATTATAAACTCTAGGTATTTGGTTTCTTCGACTCCAAATTTGCATTTCTTAATGTCAGCTTGAAGATCTGCTTGTTACAGGCAACCTAAAATTGCTTTCAAATGCTTTTCATGTTCTAGAATTTTCTCCGAATAAATTACTATATCATCTAATCAGGCAGTACAAAAGAAGTCAAGGTATTCAAAAAGAATATTGTTCATATATTGTTGGTATATGGCAGGTCCATTTGTGAGTCCGAATGAGAGGACCCGATATCTATGAGTATTGGTTTCACGGTTTGTGCACAAATAAAATATCGTAACGATCGTATATCAATTATAAACTTATTCCTTTTTACTATCTTTTACTGATCATATATTTATAATTATATAAAAACTGACACGTCCCAAAATCACTGATCATCTATTGCCCCGAACACCATAAACCAATACGGTATAAACTTCTGTCATGTGCTGTAATCCCGAAACTGGCCATCTTCCCTTTTTTTTCATTACCTTTTACTCTCATTTCTACCACAATGTATCCATCCCTTAATTCGAGTTCTCAATCTGTTATTATCTAAAAATCGATGTATTGATTTTGATGAGCTGGCTTTAGTCACAGCATCTGCCAGATTATCAGCCCCATTAATCCATCGAAACTCTGATAGCTCTCGCTGATCATATGATTGTCGAATAGCCATGATATCAATGATGACGCTCTTCTCTTTTGTTGTACCTAATTTCACCATACATTCGTATAGTGAGAGAGAATCCGTAAAAATAACGGTCGGAAAGTTACTAATTTCAAGTTATTTAGTCATCCAATTTAGGGTTGTACTTATCGATATTGCACTATCAATACCATGTACATTGCATATAACTCTGATGCCAGAACAATTCGAGTGATACGTTTGCACTTGATTGAAAACCAGTGCACAAGATTAAAAGAAATTGTGAATTCGTCTTCTTTTATCGATTCGTTTGCCAATATGATGACAAGTCTAATTTAAGAGCTAAAATCTTTATTATTGGCGAAAGAACCATCGACGAATATAAAATGCTTGGCATATTCAAGGTCAAGTGATCCGAAACGGATTCCTCGATCCAGGTTTTCTCTTTGCCACTGTAACCATTTATTCAAATTTCGAATTTCTTCTTCTAATGGATCTTGATGTTGAGCAGCAATAGATAAGTTAAAGGCTGCTTCTGGTTGGCAAATAGTGGAGATGTAGGTCCCCCGAGCTTGTTGAATTAGATAATCTTGTTTACATGTTGGCAATTTCGAGTTTGCAATAGCGATTTGTTTTCCTTACCCTTTTTGTACAAATATTATCGAATTCTTCTTTAGGATCAGTTTTGCTCCATTGAAAATAAGTGAGTTTTTGTCCGTATGTTTGTCTTCTTGTTTGGCATTCAAATTAACCTCACTCAATTCTTGACTCTCCAATTCGGCAAAGGGCTGATTTACTGAAAAACAAAGTATCATTTATTTGCATGCCCACAATACTAAATACCTACACCAGTTTTTGTAATTAGTAAACATGAATCAAATTTTGATGCTTCCATGGAGAGATTTTGTGTATGGCGATTGTGTTATGTTTTAAACCAATGAGTACCAGCTTTAGGTATGCCATAAAGTGGTTTTATGATCCTCATTATTGTTTTCTCAGGCAGCGAGGCAGCGATTTCTATTAGAGGTTTTGCTAGAATTGCCCTGTTCAACTTAGTGGACGATTGTACATAAGCCTGCGATATATCCTGTAGATAAAATTTAAACTTGTTGAACAAAGGGAAAAGGCAAAGATTAGTCATTGACTAGCTCGTTGAAGGGTGGGAGATTGAGTTGACATTTCAAGTTTACCATCATCATTATAAGCTTGAATTACTAGACCTGACTTATCGTACGGTGTTGCAGTATCTTTATGTTTCACTTCGTCGAAAAATCCAGAGTTAAAAAATCTTCTATTAGTCATCATTTGATTATCCGATGTTATAAATTCGAGTACCCCTTTTGCGATTAATCCGTCAAACTTTTGTCTTCTTAGTGCCTCAAATGGGATTCCTGGAGTTTTAATAATGGGAGCCGATATTTGCAATCACCATCGCTATTTGCAATCACGCTTTACCTAATTTGGTCATAGATCTGAAGGTAGATCACCAGGGATTTTGTGCTTTTCTGAACCGTTGCTCTAGTAACTAGATAAACCCTGAAGTTTTAATGAAAGCTTTCCCGTCATTTTATTTATTTATATGACAGATAAATGGTTTATATATCTCCTTCTGCAGAGTAAATAGGTTTGAAGCATATATTATCTTGCCCTTATCTACCTCCAAATCGAAATCTATTTAAATTTATATCTTTATTACGTTAACATGAATTCCACAATTGTTCCTTCTGATCTGCAGACTGCACATTCTTCCAATAGTAAATATGAAAAATAACATCTTTTAAACGCAATTCGTTTCTAATTATGAGAATAGTGCCCTCGGAAACACTTTCTATTCCTTTCATTTTTAATGAATATGAAGAAGTAGGTCCCCAATCTATGCCATCTCCTCCGCTTGGTGGAGCTTTCGAAACCCAGGAGGAGTTCCTCAATGCTTTAAATAATACCACTAAGCTCTATGGCTATGCATGTTGTATCGCAGATTCAAAAGGCCCCAAAAATGCAAAATACAAGCTATACATTCGTTGCACTCGTGGTTTAAAGCCCAGGCCATCAAAGACAAAAAATACACGACCAGGAGCTGGATCCCAACGAGTCGGTTGTCCGTTCCTTGCTATCGCCACTCGTGACCTAAATTTAGAATCACCAGTATGGCAGTTACAAGAAGTGCGAAATTCTGAACATAATCATGCAGGGTCCAGCGAAGGCGCCCATCCATGTGTACGCCGCACTTACATGACACCGGCTGTAAAGGAAGACATTCAGGAGCAGTACCGGGCTCATGCAAAGCCTAAACAGATACTGAGTTTTATAAGAAATAAATATAACATGGATGTAAAAAATCCCGTTTTAGCGACAGCGGATATCAAAAATTATATTTCTACTCTACGGACCGAGCATCTGGGTAATATGACGCCAATTCAGGCTCTAAATATTGCTCTTCAGCGTGATCCTGATTGGTTTGCTAGGATCGTGCTAAATCAATTGACCTCTCAAGTAGAATATTTGTTTTTTATCGACAAATCCTCAAAAAATATGCTCCTGCATCATGGAGAAATCCTCATACTTGATTGTACCTACAAGACCAATAGATTCCATATGCCTTTAGCCATTTTGACTGGAGTGACTGGCCTAAACTCATCTTTTTACTGCGGAATGTGCTTTATGAAGGGCGAAAAAGAAGAGGATTACAGGTGGTTAATAAAGTGTATCAAAGATCTTTACAAAGAGCTTGACATACCTATTCCGCTGACATGGCTTTCAGACGGTGATCCTGGTATCCCTGCAGCTATTGCGTCGGAAATTTCACCACATGCTATACACCTTCTATGTGTCTGGCATATAGAGAAAAATGTGCTTCAAAATTGTCGCAAGCATTTTAGTAGTCGCGAAGATGGAAGCGAGCTTTGGACCCAGTTTTTCGGGAATAAGAATGCTTCTCCTAAAATTATTGGCGAATTTCAAAGGTTGATATATGCCAATTCGCCAATAGAATTCGATAGCTTCTGGCAAGAGCTTCGGAATAAGTACATGACTATCAATAATAAGATAGTATTATATTTGGACAAAGAAATAATCCCCAAGGAGGAGAAATGGAGCAGGGCTTGGACAGATTTGCACCTACATTTCGATAATCACACTTCTTCTCGCAGCGAAGGTGGTCATGCCACGTTAAA
>QVIK01000831.1:7491-20854 GCA_003957845.1 Oidium heveae | reverse complement strand
GTCTTGGCGTCATATGTCCATTTACGGATTATACTATACTAGCATAGCTATGTGTAATTAGACGTTAAATAATAAACAAACAAACAAACAAACGATCGATTTTGATTTTTTCACAAAATTTTAGGTTTTTTAAACGCTGTAATGCTTTTGTGAGTCCATCCGCTTTACAAAGATCGGTGGGGGTATACTTCAACGTTAGCAGTCCACTTTTGACTGCATCTCTAACAGTTGTTTGTCGCATGAGAAAGTGCCTGTTTCTGGCAGTAATTTTATCGGAGATGGCAATTCTAATTGCTGAAGTGTTGTCAATCTCAGTACGGATGGGCTTACTGGTAGGTCTGGGTACGGTGTGAAAGAGCTCTTGGTAGAGGGGCCGAAGCCATTGAGCTGCGATAGCTAGAGTAGTGAGGGCTGTATATTCAGCTTCGCACGTACATTGTGCCGTCACTGTTTGTTTCTTTGACCACCAGGCAATGGGAGATCCGTATATGAAAAAGAGGATTCCAGATGTGCCTTTGGAAGATTTGATGTTACCCAGCTACTGTCTGACGATGCTATAAGATCAGGTATACCCTGACTCGGGAAAATTAGGGCGGCTGACTTAGTGCGCGACACGTAACGTACGAGGTGTTTAAGAGACTTCAGTGCGTTGACCGAGGGATTGCGTACATATCGGCACAAGCGATTAACCGCATATTGTATATCAGGTTGTGTCATGTTGGCAATATGAAGTAGCGTTCCTACAGCTGATCGATAAACTGTAGCTTCATTTTTCGTACATGAAGTATCAGTATCACAATTAATAAGATTGTCATCTGCTACTGGGGTGTTGGCACCCTTACAATGTGTCATATTCATGTCCTCGCAGAGTGATTCTATTTTATCTTGCTGATGGATTCGTATACCGTCACGCTTTCTCTCAATATTAAATCCTAACAATTTGGTCATATCACCTAAGTCCTTGACATGGAAAGCATCACCTAGTGCGGTCGCAGTTTTATGGGTTTGACTACTAGAATCAGATATAATCATAAAGTCATCGACATACGTTGAAATTATCGTATTGCCACTATGGAAGACATTAGAATCGTATTTAAGCGGCCAGAATCCCATTTGGTGCAGGACTTGTCGAAGTTTCAATTGCCATCTATTTGGTGCCTTTTTTAAGCCATAAATAGCTTTGTGTAACCTGCAGACTAGGTTTCCAGGTTTCTCTCTTCCGTGAGGTTGTTCAATATAGATTGGTTTATCTATATCAGCATGAAGAAAAGCTACTGTTATATCAACATGGCGAATATGGTAGTTGTGAAGAGCAGCGAATGCAAGAAGCATTCGCATCGTAGTAGGTGGGAGAACATCAGCGAAAGGTTCCGAGAACCCACGAGCACACCATCTTGCTTTTAAACGACCGTCCTGTTTTTCCGTGAGAGACCATACACCAGTCATTATTTTGCCCATGGCTTCGGAGCGGGGAACCAGCGTCCAAACTTTTTTCTAGTCATATTTTCCATTTCTGTATCCATAGCTATGTTCCAATGATGTGCTTTTGGCCCCGTGAGGGCGTTTTCGAGTATCTTACAATTTCTTGATTGAACAGAAAAAATATTAGTTCTCAGCGGAAAGGAATTTTCCTGTACACGCACGTCACGTCTAGTGACCGTTCTACCAGTGGTGGGATTAAGGATTAAATGTCCACCAGCGAATTCAGTTCCGACGTAGATTCCGTTTTTAGCTTTCGAGTTAATTTTGATCTGGATCAAGCTAGAATGCTCGGCAGCCAAAAGGATGGAGATGTTGAATATTTGGTAATTTGTGGAAAACGGCGTAGTAAGGTGAGTAAGGTGAAACAGAGTTTGGAGTTATATTAAGGATATTTATGGCAGCTGTTAAGATAATCGGCCATAGCCGTAGTGGTAAGCCTGATTGGAGATGAAGTGCACGCATCTTTTCTGTAACTGTGCGAACATTACGTTCGACGATGCCATTTTGTTCTGACACATGCGATGATGATTTTTGCCATTCTATACCACGAGAGAGTAAGATATCTTGAAGTTCAGCGTTAGAAAATTCAGTGCTGTGATCAGTATGTATGATTTTCGGAATTTTGCCGAATTTGTTTTTCAAATGTTCAAGCAAATGGCGTATGTTACTGGGTACAGTTTTCTTAGAATATACTGGCCATGTCCATTTCCACGAAGTGAATTCATCATCTGCAAGAACAAACCAGGTGGCATTGGGAACGGATTCATCTGAAGTGATTGGAGAGAGGGACTTTCTAACACCGACTAGATCCATATGTATGACCTCACCAGAGGAAGTAGCTGTACGAAGACAACCATGTCCTTTAGATTTGGTGATCTTAACTTTAGTGCATATCTCGCACTCAGAAGGGTGCTTATATTTGGTGATACGTGCAGATTTTAATGCTGCATCTTGTGCCTTATGTCCAGGATGGCCAAGTATGCTATGCCAATCACGATTTATGGAGAGTAAAGTCGCTTGGATCTGGCGTGAAGGTGAAGGGGATGAAATCAATCTCCCAGAGATTCTTCGAAATTTCGCACAAGTTGTACCATTTGGGTGTACAAGTTCAATATCACCGTAATTTGATGGCCATCGAATGGAAAATCCCTGTTTTTCCAGTTGTGCTGTTGATATTATACGGGTCCTTTGTCCAGGTAAGTGTATGGCACCATTGAGTATTTCTACACTACCATCAATGGTTTTGAAAATGAGATCTCCGCATCCAGTCGTTGTATTTTGACTACCACCTCCAACATGAACAGTTTGGGAAGTAGTAGAATAGGAGAAATCATTTATATTACTAGATATATGAAAGTCTGCTGCAGTGTCTAACTGATATTCCGTCTGATCAGAGGTATCATTTTTTGTGAGGACATTCTTTTGTTCTTTGTTACTATCCTGCTTTTCCGCCTGTTTCCTTACCTTTTTCTTCTTTTTCCGACACTTACTCTCTATGTGTCCTTTGATATTACAGAAGTTGCAGATAACACTGCTTGATGTAGATGGTTTTGATTTAGATGGGCCTATTTCGTTGACTGAAAGACACTCGGACACTATCTGATCTAACTCGAGGCCTCGGCATCGGATTGCGAGTGATTGAGAATTTGTATTTGATACAGGAGAGAATATTTCATTATTTTAAGACATGAATGAGTTACTGAAAAAAGTTCACGAAGATCCTGGTAGCGTTTGTTATATTCCTTAATAAAGGTTTGAACTGACATGCCTTTACCGGGTTGATACGAATAGAATCGATTGGCAATCAATGCCAGGTTTGAATGTTCGGCTGATTTAGAAATTTTTACGATATAAGTTAGAATTGTTAGTGGTGAGTCGCGAGGAGCTGTGCGAATATGGGGAGCAGACTCCTTGAGCTTAGACACCCACCAAGTGAACCATAGAGTGGTTGCTTTGTTGCTAGGGGTATGAGAATAAAAGGCTGCCGATGTTTCTGATAGGCAGAGGAAGCGCTGGACAGATTCACACCAGTGCACCCAGTTCGAAGACGTGAGTGAGGGAATGGGCATAATTCTCTCGATGTTGTTTAATCGTTCGGAAAGAGTCCAGACCTCAGTTTTTTTAGAAGCTTCTTTTATAGAAGCCTGAAGTTCTTCCTCTGTGGCGAAAGTAATACCTTCAACTATGATACCTGAGGTTGATGAGATTGCCTCGGGTGAGGGCTTTGTAGAAGACGACATAACGTAAAGTGTGGAAGTTGCTGCCCGAATGTGCGGGTAAAGACAAGAGCACGAAAGAAAAATGTCGGATTAAAGTCTAAACTGATGCTGCAAGTGCGGTGGAAGTGCTGGGGGTTATAACCTGAGATGAAGCATGATGTTTCATAAATATTACTATCTAAATATAAATACAAGATGATATTTGGTCACGTGACAAAAGGCACGTGATTTTAGTTTACCCATTTCAATTGGATATAGTATAAGTTCTAGGTTTATCTCATTGCAGGCAGGGTAGGTATATCCCAGATATGATTATCCATCCTTAGACATGAATGTTATGAAAATTTTTTCTTATAATGTGGTATTGTACTAAGTTGTGTAATATTTACAAGGATTAAATATTAAATAGACTGGGATGTTTCTCTNAAATATTTATCATAGGTCTTACTTTAATATATTTTTCAACCAAGAAACGTAGGCAAACCATCGTAAGGTATAAGTTTTTTTCTAGAGCAATTTTTATTATTATTAGCAGCAGCAAGCAAGCAAGCAAGCAGGTATTGAAGTAATATATATATATATATATATATCAAGAAGTTTTGAACTTCAGATGCCGGGGAAAAATAAAAATAGAAAAAAATTAAAAAAAAAATTAAAAAAAATTAAAATTTTCGTAAACAAACTGATTGGAAACATATTTTTTTTTAAATAAGCGGATAGTTTAGTTTATTAAATTTTTTTCAATTTGAAAAGTAGGGAAAAATCCATAACACCAAACATTAATAAGATTTTCCCAGTCGTATCTGATAGTTACGAGGATGCATTTTTTAATGAGCCTGAAACCTTCATTGATAGTCGTTTATTTTAAAAAAAAAATAAAATAAAATTTGATGCTGAATCCGACACCATTCATGATCTCCATGATGTAATGGAAGAAGGGTTAGCTAATAATTTTTGTACTTTGCTGGCTATGATACTACGCTTCAGGGTCCTTCCGACTCTAGTTATGCTTTAATTGCTATGTCTCGAGTTGAAATATACTCCAACTTTTCAGATGCCGATGAGGCAGTCACGAAATTCAATGAAAGGGAAGGGGTTTCGCCTGGGTTAAATCCGGTGGTACCAAAAGAGATAAGGACGGTATTGAGATCTATATTCCTTTAAAACACCAAGAAGGCTTAGGCTGTAATCTTCTAAAACGAAATAAGACAAAATGTTAAGAAAAAAATAAGACCGCTATGTTGACTGGCTACAAAGCATCAATCACTCTCTCAAGGCAGTGAATGAAGAAAATTCACTTGATGCATGGATATTTTCTCTCGGTAGAAATCTATTCCATTATCATAGAGGTGACTCTTTAACTTCAATTACTTTGCATAGGCTTCGTAACGGAGGAGAAGATGTGAGGAGGTTCTTATCGAATGCACCAGCCTGTGGAACTTCACCAAAGCAAACCCAGAAACTGGCATTCTCTCAATTTGTTGACAAACGTGATAATAATAACATTGTCAAAACTGGTCTAATTATCCACGATATCTATAGTGAATGGGCCAAAATAAGGGCTATAAATTTGAGTGGCTATACACTCGTCAATCGTGTACTTCAAATTCTTGAAAACGATAGCTTTTGGTACGAGTATATCAAGGATAATGACGATAGACTTTGTTTTTTTGCAAGTCCAGGTATGGCTCTAATTTAGGGGGAAAAAAAAAAAACAAAGCTGGATATCTGCTAGTTATATAATGCATATATAAAACCAAAATTTTCAATTTTTCCATTATTCTGTATTAACTTTATCACACTTACATGTCAGACATTCCCTAATGAAATAACATTGGCAAAGCTAATGTAATTCATACGGGTTAATCCCGTCACACTAAATGCCGGTATTTTCTTCATTCCACGTCCAGACTTCAAGCTCTCTAGTGTCTTTTGTTTTTTAATTGTGACAAAAGGATGGTTGGTTTCCTTTTTAAATCCAGTTTTCAGAATAATCATTTGTTCGTGTGATTTTCGTGACTGAATATGACTCTTTCATCAAGTCTTCTCGCCATAAATGTGAAGATGCTTAGAGTATTCGATCACTTTCTTCGCATGCTGCCATCCGGTAGGAAAAGCTCTAGCTGACTAAATAGGGTAGGCTGTGACATGGGTAAAGAACTAGAGTAGGTGTGAGTCCTAATAAGGCTTAGTGTTATACACGGATACCCTGAAACTACCTCATTTATAACTTCCCAATCAAGAACTAAGGCACAATTATTTTATTTTATTTTATTATTTTTTATATATCGTTGTCCAAAAAAAATGGAATATGTACCCTACCCTACCCTACCTACCCTACCCTACCTTCCAAGAAGTAGGGAAAAAAAGAGAAATAAAATGGTTCCCTCTGTGTTACAGTATTAATTGTCATATTCCATGTACATGCATAATAATCAGATCGATATCACTACATGAATTTTTTCTAAATGTACATACGCTCTCCCCATTCCCTCTTATGGAATTTAGTTTTGGTTTTTTTTTTCCAGATTAGTGAGAGTATCAGCAGCTGCAAGCAGTGTGATTGTATTTTAAAAAAATTGTTGGTGATACCCAAAAATATCAAATCATAGTCGTACACGCCATTCACATGGTAAAAACAAAACATACACATCAAAATATTGCAATATTTCATGAAGAAATTGAGTGAAAAAAAGAAAAATTGATGAACCATTGACAAATTTATTGTGAGCTGCTTGCGAGTTCACGACACGGCAACTTGAATTACGTGTTCAAAGGGAGAGCGGACTTGGTGTAGTAAAAATGGTGGAACTGACATGTATTCTGCCACCAACAAAGCCTCGTTTGACTGCTTTCCGCTGGTCCCTGTGGCCACATTACTCTCGCGGTTGACAGGATCAACCTCGCTGAATTAATTACTGATGCAACAAACAGAATATATTTCTTCGTCAAAGAGGCCGGCCGTCCGTCATTGCTGGAAGCTGCCCCACACTATAGGGACCAAGGGGAAAGGACTTAAATACTATCCGAGAAGTCCCCTGCAATACTTCTGAGCGAGGATCCAGATGTTCGGTGGAAAAAAAAAAAAAAAAAAAAGGAATCCCAAGCAACGTATTAAACTCTAATTTGGTAATCGATCATATTAACAAGTGGATTTTCGTGATTCTTGATCACATCAAAATAGCGCATGGACAATTGCCATAAAGGACAAAAACATTGCCTCAGATATTACCAGTCTTGCGCCCAAAAACCCAACACTCTTTAAAACCATCTTAGTAGGCTGTGAACGTAATCGTGAGAAATAATAGTTGAATTTCTTAAAACGTATTTGTTTATCCATGGTATGGCGATGCATTGTCCCTCATTTTTTTTTGTTTTCGGAAAAAATCGATTTTCAACTTTGACGACCCTGACCCCTCGAGAAAAAACAGAATGACCGTATTTGCTACATTAACACCAACAACAGTAAGCGCATAGGTGTTTTATGATGAATCTACATATCCAACTTTGCTAAAATCCTTAAGCTACTTACCCCGAGCGTGACCTATTGATATTGGATATGCATCGTTTGTCATTCAGACAAATGATTCACTTTGCTTCTCTCTCCCCTTTCCCGATAAAGTTAGATGTATATCATCTTTATTACCCACATAGCTATTTATCAGCCTTCAGGTTGTTTTTTTTTTTAGAGTTTTTTTAGTTTTTCTTTTCTTCCTCTTCACCTGATTGGCCCGGAGCGAGACCGTACCAGCGACAGTGAAGCGCACTGGCTTTTTTAAATCTTGTAAAAAATTGCCAACTCCAATCAGGTGCGAGCGACCTCCCTCCATTCCACACACACACATGACGGTTTGAGTGAAATCAAAACGAGTTCAAGAGGGGGGATGACGGAAATCCAAGTCTAGGACAAGGCGGAAACCATATGAAACCAAATTCAGCCAGTCTTTATTATCATTGTAACATTAACAATAATTGATAATGAAATTCGCATTTGCTTCATCATCGCAGATCCAATAGATAGATGTAGTAAATAGAAAGTAGTAGCAATAGATAGCTATCGTAGACAGATGCATAAGCAAGTCATAGCGATCTTTCGCCATCTCCAACGCTTAATATACGCTCGGGTTTCGCATTCCTCTCTATCCCGGACGAAGCACAAGCGGAAGCCAATCGGATCTAGAAAGGTGTGCAAAGAAATGCAATAATTGTGAATGTAATTTTTTTTTCTTTTTCAGCTGCATCCGCATCCGCATCTTCTTTTTCTTCCCGAACCAAAAGATAGAGAGTTACCAGGTTGGCTGGTTAGCTTAGTTTCTTTTATTTTCCGGGGTACGGAGGACGGACAACAGGGATATTTAGGTTGGAATCAAAGGTCTCGGGTCCATACCTCAATCAGCTTCACTACACCACTGCTAGTGCTACCTGCAATCAGTTCCCCGGATAAGTAAAGTTAGGCCAAGCCCTAGCAGCGAACCCCCATTTATAGTCTGTTCTGGTGGGCGGGGGGGGGGGACACTACTAAAAAAAGAACCATAGCAAGCGAAACCCTGGTTCCCGTCGCCACCGTCGTCGTTACCATCCGAAGTGGTAAGAATGGCAGGGATGGTAGAGAAGGGTTCACTCCTGAAATGCATCCATGCTGCACCCAGAACCATTTTGGGCGGAGATTTCTTTCTGCAACTGCTGCTGCTGTCGTTATTTTTAATTTTTTTTCCTGATCTTGTGCCTGCTGTTGATAGCGTCTGGTGACAAGATCACAGCGAGCGACTGAGCGAGTGAGTTTAAGGGGGAGGCGGAAGCAGCAGCATAGGTGCAGACATTGGTGTTAGTGGCTTGGCCTAGATTAGTTGAGATTGGATAGGACCTCTTGCTTATTGGAAACGAGTAGTAGTAATAGAAGCAGTGACAAGAGGAAATAGATAGATTTTGCCGCCCCCCACCCCCTCCTCCTCCCAGACCATTAGTGTTGGTGGAAAGTAAGAAGAGGAAAAGAGTGAATAGGGGGGGGGGGGGAGAAGAGGAAACTAATACAAAACAGACGCGTCATTTCTATTGCTTTCATTGCAAGAAGCGAACTGAATTCTCACGTCATTCACGTTGTTGAGAGACAAAAGCGGTTTGCAGCAGCAGGCAGGGCAGGATTATGAGGAAGATGAAGATGGAGAAGAAGAAGAAGAAGGAGAAGCAGTAGCGTGTTCGGATACTTCGCCAATCGCTTATTTACATAATCGGCAGCCTGTCTCATGTCACGGATTAACTAACTAGCGGTCGGGTCGGTACGGCTCACGCACGGACGTATGGAGGGGAAGTGAACGAACTGATGGAACTTGAAGTGCAGCATCAGCCAGCGATGACTAATCAGCGGCACAGAAAGTATGTAAATATTAACAAGTAAATAAGTATGTAATTATACACATAAGTCGAGATTTACGGCAACGTGTAATCAGCATGACTCAGCTTCCCTCCGGCCGTCCGTCCGCCGATGCACGCGTGCCTGGACGAGAGAAGGAATCGAAAGAGTGGAACAACAAAATGCTCCCCCCCCCCCCCAAAAAAGAACGAGTTGGTCAGCAGGAGCCCAGGATCCCTGTCGTCGTTATTATCGGTATCGTGGACGAAGATGAGAATTAATTACGGTGATGTTCTGGGTAAATGGATTGCATTGGATTGGTTTCATTAGACTTTTTTTTTTTTTTTCCTTTTTTCTTCTTCTTCTTCTTCATTAGTTACATGCACCCCCTCCTGCTGCTGCTGATGATGCTGCAATGGTCGATGCTCTCGTCCTCACAACCACAAAAATCAATACCTCACAAATGTCCGTTACTGACTGCACAGTCATACGTGCATACACACATGAATGTATATTTATAAACATGCATATCCGATCTACCTGCTGTTGTTGTTGTTGTTGTTGTTGTTGTAATTGACTCTTGGGACTGAGCGAATGAATGAGGGAGTCAATGAATAATATGTTGCTTTTTCTCTTCCGCCGCCGCCGTTTTTTTCCCATGCTCAGTCACCCTCTGGCTGCTTAGTCATAGAAGTCTGACTAATGCGATCAGCGCTCCCTCCATTGGCTGGCGGGCAGACATCAGCCAACCAGAGGCGAGCTGCGCTGACACACGTAGTCCCAACTCTCGCGGGACCGGCCTTCCTTCCACACTGTCTTGACTTGGTACAGCGGGAAAACAAAGTCACCAAAAGACAATGCAATCAATAATAGTAATAATAGTAATAATAGTAATAATAGTAATAATAGTAATAATAGTAATAATAGTAATAATAGTAATAATAGTAATAATAGTAATAATAGTAATAATAGTAATAATAGTAATAATAATAATAATAATAATAATAATCGGTGATAAAATAACACTCGCATTTGATTGTTTTATTTTGTTCTTCTGCCTCTCTCTCTCTCTCCCTCTTTCTCGGTCTTTTGCCTGATTGATAGATTCACTCGCTGTCCCTCCACCCTGGGATCATTTGTTTTCCTCTTCTTTATCTCCACTCGTCCAGTCAATCAATCAGTCACTCCATTTTATGACGATGATTAATCCATTCCATTCCTTTTTTTTTCCTTTTTTTTTCCTTTCCTTTGATTGTTGTTAGTCCCTTTCCCCACGCCAACGCCAATGCTCATGCCCACCCACGAACCCCTTCCCCACCCCTGCCTGGCTCAGCGAAAGAGATCTGGAATTGTAATATTAATGATGAGAGAGCCAAAGATTATAATTTCGTATCTTGCAAAACGCCTGACCTCTTTGATGTTTCCAGTTTTAGGCTTCTGGATATTGCCCGCCTGCTTGCCTGTCTGTCTGTCTGTCTGTCTGTCTGCCTGCCCCTTCTTAGCCCCCCTCACCCCCTCACCCCTCCCCTCCCCTCCCCCCCCAAAAAGGATGGATGGATTGACCGACTGACTGACTGACTGATTGACTGACTGATTGACTGGCTGATTGACTGGCTGGCACCCCTCCTCCGGAAAGCCAATTCAAGTATATGTATCTAGATAACCCCCCCTTCAATTGCCCTTCTACGGTGCGACTGATGAATACAAAACACAAACACTGAACATCTACATACAAATGATTCCTGCTTCTTTCGACTACTCGGGAGTAGTTCCGCACATCGATCTTGCTGCCTCTCACAAGGACATGTCGTTCCAAAAACACTCTGCTTCTCGACAATACCCTCAGCTTTCTATCCCTGCCCGTTCTCGGAATCGAGTCAGCAAACTTCCAAGTCCACAGAGAAAGTCATGTCGAAAGACGGCGTCTGCTAGTGATGAGAGCGGCAGAACTGTTTTCGTGAACCAGGCGGTGCAACAACAGAAACTACAACAACAACAACAACAACAATATCAATACTGGAATCACCAATTCTCTTCAGGCGAATACCAGCACCGTCAACAGCGACAGGCAGCTCCATCAACGTCTTGTCGACCTTCCAGTTGGCATTGCCCGACTCTTGAGCCATTCCAGTACATGACCCCTGTCTCCACTATAACACCTTATCCATGCAACAACTCAAACTTCGCATCTAATAACAACAACAACAACAACAACAACAACACCTACTCTGTCTCATATTCTACTGCTTCCACCTCTCCAAAAGTCTCTTCGTCTCCTCTTCTTTCTCCAACATTTACCACTACAACAGACTCACTGCTATCACATGATCTTGGATCGCCCCTTCATCTCTACCCTACCCCGGCCATGTTTGAGTCACATTACCCGTTGGTCGATGAACCTTGGATGCTCGACTCATTATCACAAAACAACTATTTTGTCCACTCTCCTCTGACCCGGGATGAACACGACTTCTTCCACTGGAATATTAACACGCCCAGTAATTACTTGCTAGAAAATTGCTCACTCTCTTCGCCACCCACCCCCCATGATACAATACAGAGTCGTTTATCAGGCCAACCTTTTACGGCTGAGAAGTGTGTGTCGAGCTACAGCTTAGCCAAAAATCAACCGGGCGAGGAGGAGCTAATTGGGATGGGACTCTACGACTGTCCCGAGTCACAGAAATCTCCTCTGTTTCATGACCCGTCACTTGATCACATCACGGAAGTGCAGGGTATCAAGTTCGTCCAATGTCTCGCAGCAGAAGCGCAAGGAAAAGGCTTGAAACTAGAAGAGACATTTACACCTACGCTGAGCGACGACGACGACGACGACAGTGTGACTGATGACGACGATAACTGTGGAAATGGAGGTGGCGGCTAGCTTTCTCACCTTTTTTTTTTTTTTTTTTGTTTTTTGTTTTTTGTTTTTTGCTTTTATATTTTTTGCTTTTATATTTTTATCTCTCTAATTATTTTGGGGTGGAGGGAGGACAAAAGGCGGTCGAAAAGAATAAAAAGTATGAGCGGAATTTTAGTAACAGCAGCATGGCGTTCAGGCACTGTCAGGGAAGAACAAATAACAGAACCTAGGAGAGGGGCGTGTTTTTATCAATTGGGTATGGCGGGGAGTAAAAATGATTCGAATTGCGGCGATTTAAAAAGTAGGACCATCCAGGAGTGGGAACAGATAGATAGGGGGTGGCGGTAGCTTGGCTTGGCTTGATTTGACCTGCTTTAGATGGTAAAATAAAAAACCATTACATATAATAATACTACACATAGACAAATAGATGCTATATTGACGCATCCACCCTTGTATCCCCCGTCCCCCGGTCCCCCGTCCCCCGTTCTTCAAAGACTTCGTATCTAATGATGTAAATCTCCGAATCGGCCAACGAACGATACGCGCAATGGTCAGGGAACCAGGAATACGTGGAGACATTAATATATACATATTTTTCTCTCTCTCTCTCTCTCTTTGGTCCCTTTTTAATTCCCGTTTCACTTTAAACGCCACACTCGCTTACACACGAGCCGCGCTTACAATACCAGCAGTCTGAGCCAATAAACGCATTGATTGATTGGGGAAAAAAAAAAAAAAAAAAACCAACCCCCTTCCCCGGGCTGAGATATATATATATATGTATATTAATTACCTGGGAGGAAACAAAACACGTAAAAGCCGTGGAGCAGGAAATCTGGTGTACACGCACTAATGGATCTTGATTTTGAGCCAAAGACGACAGCGAAGGCAAATTAATTAATTTATTCCATCCATCCCAGTGGCAAGTCAGTTAGTTTTGTTTTCTCACGATATAAATACCCGCCGCCGGGGGAGGGGTGCCATTAGTTTTTTTTTTTTTTTTTTTTTTAAAACGAGGCTACAATAAATTAGGAAGAAAAATGTCTTGGTTGAATTAATCGCTACGAAGACACATCTTTTACGAGGTGATGCGATGGATGGTGTGAGGTGAGTGAATGAGTAAGTGAAAGTGAATCAGGATGATCCGATAAGTGAGAAAAATCAGATCAGATCAGATCAGGCTTTATTGGAAATTGGAAATTGGGCTCTTTTTTGTTGTTAGTGAAACACCGCTATAATTATAATTCGCTCTAATCACCCCATCATCATCATCCTGGAGCAATGCAAGGCAATACAATCAATATCTCTCTCTCTCTCTCTCTCTCTCTCGCTTTTTGGGAGGGGGGGCTTCTGTATATTAATACCGACCCACCCGCATCCCTCCTTCACTCTCATTAATGTAAAACAGGTTTGTGCCCTTTTTTTTTTTTTTTTTTTTTTTTTTTT
>QVIK01000830.1:0-14547 GCA_003957845.1 Oidium heveae | reverse complement strand
TTTTTTTTTTTTTTTTTTTTTTTTTTTTTTCAGTTCTTGAAGAGATCCCATGTTGCCACCTTCAACTACCTACCCCCCTCTTCTCTTCTTGTTTGAGCCCTCATTCTAAGTTGGGCTAATTAATTTTGGAAAGAAAATATATATATATATATATATATTTTACACACGATAAAGTTTAAATATCCCTAATAAATCACTTTTTTGTGTTGTCCAGCATACGCCGCGGGTAATTTAATTTCTGAGATTACAAAAATAGGAGATCCCGTTATTCTTCGCGGCGATCATTAGTGGAGCTTTGAACTATACGAAACTCTTGTCGGGGAAACCTCTACTAGGAACTATTACGTACTTGGTACCATGTACTGAAAAACGTTCCCCCCCCCCCCCAATGCACCCTGGAAATCTTTGCACTCACTTGAATGATTGACAGAACAAGTGCCCCAAAAAATTATAGTTAGCGTTCGATAAATAAAGGGAACACATGTAAAATAACAACCTAACTTTTTATGAAATAAACTATAGGGTAGGCGGCATGTAATCAAATAAATTACTTGAAGAATTTAACCATTAGTTACTCCAGCACTAACAACCTACCTTAACAGTATTTTTCAAAAAAATAAAAAAGACTATAGAGATGAATCAATGGTCTAAAGCTACGTCTGTTACTAGAAAGCACCACTAATCAGCTATGAAGAGTTAAGTCCCTTTTCAGAAGGTATTTATACCTACTAAACTTATAGTGAGCTCTTTTTAAAGCTTTACGATATATGAGCTCCTTTTATCCTAATAAAACCTTCTACCAGGATGTCTACACCTAGCCCATATTTCCGGCATGGTTCGCTTTCACTCTAATTGTTGGATTTCTTCTAGATAAATTCGGTCACTTAAAAACGCCTTGTCTATTTTAAAATATACCTGGAGAAAATTGACGTTTCCAATATTTTTCTGCACTCCTAGGAAACTTGCAATAGCTAGTTTAATTGATACGTCATCTTCGACATTGATTTCTTGGTCTCATCATGAATTAGGACCAGCGATTCTTCGTTTTCCTCTTACGACTCAAAAAAATTAGCCTCTACAGATTCGCCATCAGATCCAGAGCTGTTAAGACTAGGATCATCGTCGAATATTTGATAACTATTTTTAGTGAGTTAATCACTGCATTGTATCCTTTGTCCTGGGCGGAGATTAAGTTGCTTTCCCACCCAGAATGGTCAACGTCTTTTAGGACGGACCTCTAAGAAAAACAGTACGAGATTAGAAAGGTCCTCAAAGCAACATAGGGTATTTTTACAAAGAAGAAATTGACTCAGTAGAAGTGAATTGCATGCATATGTCTTCTGAATTGGATCGGTGTAGTACTCCTGCAAACTTTGTAGCTCAACCTTTGTGCTTCGAGAAATTTTCAATTGTTTCTTATATTTTTTCCTCCAAGTCGCCTTGGCCATTCAGTGACTGTTGTTGAGACTAACAGATATTCGTTCGAGCATTTGTGGCACCAGACGTGAATAAAGAACTCAAAAAACCATATAAATTCTGGGGTAATTGTGTCTAAAATGAAATACATGCTTGACGACCCGCTAATGAGGCTTAACTATCATTGTCATTTTAAAGACTTGCATCCTTACAAGATTCGCCGAGCCAGCCCAAAGTTTCCATGATCCTGAAACATAACAATAGATGAATAGGTAAGCCTATAAACGAAAGTAATTCTGAGCCCGGCACCGAGTATAAAGCTCGTTAATACAGTCAAAATGGTTCTACTCAATAGAGCGGTATGACCCCATTATGATCAAGTATCAACCCTCTTTTTTTGACGCATTTCAATCATATTATTCACACATTCGTAAATTATAGAATTAGCGAGCGAAGTGGTAGAAGTTAAGAAAATTTGTGAAATATAAAGCTTCGTATGGTTCTAAGGATATATGGGTCGCACTATAGAGCTAATGGAAGGTAACAGATGTGATGGCTTTGAATACCTAGTTTCTATGCTTACCAACAAATGCAAAGCATCATTAGCCAAGTCTTCTCTATAGCAATCAATTGATTTCATCAAATGAAAATAAAGGTGATTTAATTATTATATTAGAAAATGTAACGAAATGCACAACATGATCATAGTTATTCTGTGGTATGGTGAACTAATAGTGGATAAGAGTTCGATGACTTTCGGGGTATTTATTTAGGTTAGCAAATAAATTATAGTACGAAAAGAGAATGATAATAACATTGACAATTTTGCATGATTTGGGTATTGATTATTTGACGTGACAAAGTTTCTTATCGGGAAGGCATGTTAGAGCGTGAGCGTATTGAGAGTGACTCTAGAAATTTAAAATAAACTGATTTCAGAGAATAAAATATTATCTGATTTACTTTCTACTGCAAACTGTGCCCCACGACAGAGATAGTTTTGACATCAGTCCAACCCCAATTTAAAATATAGATGCTGGTGGTAATTTCCCTACTGCCGTCCATTTGAAAGTTTTTGCTGCATGAAATATGGCTTTGCATAAACTTTGCATGTTTATGTACACCTTCTCAAAGTGATCTAAAAGTTAGCAGCTAGCCTAATTTGATTTAATCATTTCCCCAAGATCAAAAAAAAATTAACTTTCAACTTGATCTGAGTACTTCTCTAGTCTTCAAAGACTTTTACCCATGAACTTTCTTTTTGCGAAGCTTAACCACCATTTACTTGGTTTATCAGGTCCTTCGGCATATATCCGGGCTAGTAGTCGAGTAGCAAGTTCCTGGCGCATTTGGCAGAGGTACTGCCGTAAAGTCTCGGCTTCCTGAGGATTTGCTGGAGAGTTGAAGAGCTAAGAGAAGTTGATAATTGTAATATTGGTGCCTCAAGTGAATAAACAAACCTGATTAAGAGGGAAACCAGGGTCCCCTGGAATGGAGAAATTGACATCCAGTGCGATATTTTGAATCTCTTTTTGCGCTTCTCTACAATATTCGTACAGTTAGGCAGAGTGGAAAAGCAGTAACTAACTTATAAGTGACGTCGTACCTAGCATTCATGCTTCCCCGAATTTTGCTTAGACATTCAGTTATCCAGAGAATTCCATAAACAAGTAACCGGTCTGCTGGCCCTTGGATTTCAAAATTGCGGAAAAATGTATTAGCTCGAAAAAGGCATAAAACTTCATCTAATACATCATAGCTTTCATCATCTGGCTCCGGAGAGAGATTTGCAGGAAGGTTGGAAAGGGGCAATATGAATGCAGGACCTCTGACGCGAGTACGAAGGGGTAATAGAGGAAACTTGGCAATATTCGGTGTTGATTGGTGAGAACTATCCTCATTGAATATACTGTTGTAGGCCTAAATACGCGATCAGCATGATTCTATTGTTATTCAATTAGTGAGAGAGTACTAGAATAATTTGGGCTAACTATTGATTATACATACTGGCATCTTAGAAATAATACTGATAATCTCGTTTTTGATGGAGCTTTGGTGTTTGTATAATTGGGGAGATTGTAGTTGCAGTCAATGCATTATCCCAAGATTAATTGATGCTAACAATTGAAATGGTATGGTACAGATCTGACGCCATCTAATGTGGGGAAACGTGATACTTCACAAGAAACATCTTGCACCTTTGCCATTTTATCCCACGCTTTGAAATTAACTTCTAGTTAGCAGCTATCATCAATAGAATGATACTTTCTTCAAACTGAAAGATTTACTTTTGCCAGTGAGCTAATCGGCAATTGATCCATTATCAACAACCTAATTTTGAGCCTAACATCGCCTTCTAATCTCGTTCAAAAAGTGGAATCTAAAACTAGTCAGTTCAAATGAGCTTTCTGTCCATTTCTTGAAATTATTAAGGACTAAAAAATCACATTGCAAGTATTATGCTGTGTTTTTGGTGGTTTAGTTCTCAAACTTTGCCTCACCCGTTCATACTTTATTATGGCGATACTGCCATTGATTGGTCAGTATGAACCTATTGCCAATCAGCACTCTTTCTTCTCATATAAGTGGGGCAGTACATCATATTTGGCCAGGAATTGTATGGAAGATAAGATTTTCACATCTTAACGCCTTCCAGTTCCTCACGACTTGATTATTTCTACTAAAGATACACTAACTCCCAATGCTCCAAAGATAGCTAGGCTTACAATCACTTGATATAATACACTTTTATATAAATATTGGGGCAAGAGGAAACAAGTGATGAAGAATTCACAATTGGTCAAATATATTTTCAGTATTGATAAAGAGCTACTTGAGCATAACCCCAAAAATACAATTAATCAAAGCTCTGATAGATAAAAACCACATATTATCCTAAAAAAAAGAAACCATTGATCATCTTCTCCATTTCTACACTCTTTATTGACTGAAAACCCTCGATCATAAAATTTAGTGGCAGGGGGCGATGGCTATCAGTAGAATTCAATTGATAGATAATTTTTGATAGGTAGATAAATCATTATGATTACAATAGATATGACCAGAGCGACCAAGGGAATTTTGACAATATGATTAGCGATCGTTATCATAGCTTTCAACGAGGTTTCCAAAAAAGTTATAAGTATTATTTGTAATTTTTCCACTATTCTTGATGCTATTTCAGGTACAGGATAGATAATTGAAGTTGTTACTTTCAATTTTATCGACTGTATCATAGATTTGCTGTGGACTAGTTCACTGTAGTCCTCAACCTCGTTCCGTCGCTTGATCCTAAGTAAGACTTTAGATAAAGCTTTTTGACATTTATCGATTTCATCAATTTCATCAACGCAAAAGCTATGATTCAGAGGCTCGTCTTGGGAATCTTTTTTCGGTTTCGTCCTAATATCATGATTAAGACCCTGACGTCTGTCTTTCATGTGAAAGTTTATTTGGTGTGATAGACCTGTTGACAATACCCTAAGTTGGTCATTTTCATTTCCTATTGTCTCCACTTCGTTATGTGCAACGTGTAGCTCCAAACGTTGATTTTCGTTTTCAATTTTTAATTTTGAGATGTCACACATAAGCTCGCTTTTCATGAGGTCAAATCTTTTGCTCAGTTCTGAGTGTTCTTTCTCCATATACTCTAAATTCTTTCTCAATATCTCATTTGAAACTTCAAGATTCTGCACATTTTTTTCTAATGTATCATTTCGCTCGACCGAATTTGTTGGAAAGAGAATTTCACCGTAAACGGGATCCGGATAATCACAGTTAACAAATAAATCTTGCATTGATTCTAGTTTAAGATGGTGATAGTTTGATATGAAGATCTTATTAAGAGGAATATTGTTAATTGAGTAATATGGCGATGCTAGAGCCATCACTAGGTCGGTTGGACATGTGCGCATATGAATTCATATTCTATGAGAATCACTTTGTATTTAAAAGACATTATATCGAGCCACCAACAAAGAAATGCACTTTATATTGTGTTGGGGATTTGTCAAAGGGAAAGAATTTGACAAATAATTCACCGACTAATATTTTATCTGGCACTTGACACTGAGTCTGTATTATATTGAGTAAGTAGTCGATATTTTCTTCCTTTTGGGACTCATTACCATTTCTGCACGCTTGAGCCATTCGTATCTCTCTTTTGTTTGTGCTTTTTTATTCTATTGTATTCACAATTGTTAAACGAATGGAGCTTCTTTATGGTTCAGATTATACATTTGATAAATCTCTCACCCCTCTATATGATAAACATAAGATCATCTGTACTTTGACCCCTATTAAACAGTTATTTGATTCTGTTTTACTCATGGGATGAACTCTGCCCGTTTCTCATACTGTAATCTTCTTCTCAAAAATATATAAAGAAAGTATTTCGTACGACTGAGTGCGTTAAAGAAAATTCTTAAGGAGCCAGTAACCCCAGCTAGTGAAGACGAAGATATCAGAGTCACATGAGGGAAATATATTTATGTTTGATTCTTTAAAGTCTCGTTGTTAATGTATATTCTCCCCTTGGCGATATACCTGCACTCAGCTCAAGGGCCTTTTCACTTTTTTTTCTTTTGTTTAAATCTCTTTTTTTATTTTATGTTGAAGGAAAAGGAGAAGGTCCAAGAAACTCACTATCCCTTATAAAAAAATACAAAAATACAAAAGAAAGCAGCCTAGGCTGCATAACCAACATAGCCTCTGACAAAAAAGGACATAATTGGATTAAATAAATAACTCACGTAATGGTGTCTTATAAATATTAAGTTGGTAAACTTCTTTTTCCTGATGTAAAGTAATAAGCAGTCTTTCTAGATAGTAAACCGGTTTCCTGTGTTAAAAGTAAATTTTTTTTGTTTAAGAAAGCAATTCCCATAGACATACTTTGAATTTTCCTTTTTATTTTTAAAAGCTAATGATTAAAAGTCACTCTCAGCAATACTTACTTATTGACTTTACTCTTTTTGAATGATTGAACTAGAATAGGTCAAAGACTAGAAGCGTTAAGTATTGAAACTGTTGGAACATAGACTTGACTGTACATGTGACGATGTTAAAGTATATTCACTTCTAATCTAAATCTTTAATAGAAAGAAGAAAAGACACGTCAGCTGGAACGACATAAAAATCCAATTTACCGATTGGTGTCACAATATTGATAACTCCAATTGACAAAGTTAGACCAATCCCATATCGGATAGATATGGTTTTTTACTTATTAATTTGTACATGACCAAAAGTTTTAACAAAAGCTTGGTACTGAGGATATCTTGCTGTAGAATATTGACTTGCAGCAGTGTCAATTATGATACCCTTAAATGCATTAGAGTCATAGTGATTGCGAGTTAAAATTATGTCAAATGTTAGGCCTTCATTTGAATCTATATTAAAATCTTCGTCAACGATATCTAGTGTCTCGTGCTTAATAATAGCATGTTTAGTTTATAATATTAAGAGCTGCTGTAACATTAAAGATGCATCGTTTTCTGTAATATTTCCGCATTCTACGTGATAGGTAGCAGGCTTATTATTAGCATCGTTGTTCTCGTTGAGAAATGCTTGGTAGTTATCGTCATGGTCCAAAGAATAAAAATTAGGTTGCTTGTTATCCTCTGGGTTTATACCCTCAAAGAAAATTAAGTATTTCTCATATTCTTCATTTAACTCGGATTCTGTAACATATTGGCGCTTGGAATTGTGACTAACGTTGAATCGTTCTCTGTGATGCCGTTTTGCATCATCTTGTTCATACTTGCTGTGGTTAGTAGACCAACATACTTCTTTATCACAAACGAAACACCTTTTTCTACGCAGAATTTTGTTGTTAAATTGACTTCTATGATTTAAGTTAGTATTTCTATGATTATTGTCGTAATGATTATTGGGAAAACTACTGGGAAAACGAATCCCGGTCCCTTTACATACACGCTCTATGATATAGTTATTATTCTGTTGTTGAATATTATTCTATTGCTGGGATTTCCAGACTGCGAAGGAAGTGTAAAGTTTACTAATTAATTCTGAAGAGCTATTTGTAGGTTGAGAGCGAGCCATTGTATAGGCAGAATGTACAATTCATGAGGCTAAGATTTATCTTGAAGGTAAATATTGTTTTGCAATTTGTTATATAGTATTGGCTATAGATTTTCTAAGTTAGTTACTAGGGCTCGAAAGGCTTTTTCGATGTCTTGCTTACCTTGTTGGAGTTCAATTATCTTGTACAAGGATATTACATTCCATCTGGCTAATGTTGCGCTCTTGTGTTCGGACCCATCAAGATGAATTTTTAGGCTTTCACAAATGGCGTAAAGGGAGGGTTGTGGCTCATTTTCTGTTGGAATCAACATGTTCTAAATAATAGACTTAATATAATTTGATTATCCACAGGTACGAAGGGCGGATGTGCATGACGGCCTAAGGTATCAATCAATCTTAGAAGAGAAACAATTTATGTATAAATTTACTATTGCGCATAGACTTAAAAGTTAGATTTGAATTAATATATTTTCTTTAACCTATTAACATTCTATAACAGCAATTATCTTGCAACAAGTAGAATATTCCGGTTCTACCAACACTGATCAGTGCTTTGTTCATTCGATTGTCCATTTTCATTAACTTTAAAAGAAACTTCTTGGAAGTATGGCTTGACAACCATTGAACGGAATGATGTTAGCCCGCTTGGTAATTGAATCTTACAAGTGGTACCTTCAATAGAAATTAATTTAAAAGGGCCTTGCTACCCATGTTTTTCTCTCCAAACTAAAACATCAGAATTTAGTGGTAGTTAGTATAATTCATCTGTTTTGGGCCCATTACGCAAGCGAAGGGCTTCATAGACTTGATGTTTTGCATAGCACTTTTGGACTTCTTTCATGGCTGCTTTGATGGCTTTTAATCGCTCAATAATGCCTGGAGCGGGAGGATCAATCTCATTCATTCTAGGATAGGCGCCAAATACCAAAATTGTTGGGATATTGCTATCAGGCCCTGTCGTATCGTTGATGGCTTTGACTGCCATCTGTAGCTTGATGTTTTTATCAATGCCAGTACCCGAAAGTTCCGAACTTATTATTTCATAAGCTCGGCGAAGTGGCGAGTAATACCACTCGACAAGACCAACAGATTGATGAGCTTCAACAGGTGCTTCATTAGTCGTTGAGCCCATATCTTTTGTAAGTTGCTAAAACTCCTTAGATATAAAATTGCGACCAGAATCGTGAGTTATTATATCAGGTGGACCAATGTAAACATCGATCCTACAGTTTCGAAGCATATCTCATTTGTGTTTAGAAGAAATATTGGATAACCATCTAGCTGCACTGAATCGAGTTGCCTCGTCTACAACATGTAATAATGGCTGTCCATCGATATACATCACATCTATGTAAATAGAATGATTGAATGAACAATCATCTCTGGGAGTAAATTTAAATCGACCAAGGAATCGTCCATGTATCTGATAGAAATGGAAAAATTTGTTAATGTGTTTAATAGTTTGAAGATCAACATCATTATGGCTAGAACGTTTTAAAACTCGAAAAAACCGTGCCGTTGACGGATGACAAAATCTTCTGTGTAGTCTATGTAACTCTGTTTCCGTCAAATAACAGTCGTTGAAACCAAAGCTACTTGCGGTAATATCTTCAAGAAGGAGAAAGGGGTGACCAAATTTTCGTATAACTAGTATCTCATTTTTCCATGAACAAGAAAATCTTGTAGGTTATCAAATATCACACCAAGAAAATCCATATTTTTGATACTCAATAAGAATGGAGTGTCCAAGGGTAATACTTGAAACAAGATATTCCCAATCACAGTAGGTAATGTGATACTACCTAAAGAGGTCGTCACTCCAATTCCAAATTGAACCTTAATCTGACCTGCGGTTGATCTGTCAATCTGAATACCTGTACGTGGAGCTTTTAATGCCTGAGCTTGAGCTTCCCCGGCTATAGACCATCTGGTCGCTCCGGTATCAATCATTATACCCTGAAAATTATGATTGCTATAACGATCTTCAATAAGAAAACAATAGGAAAATGCAGTAAGAGCATTTTTTGAAGATTGCTGATGAAAACTTGATATGGCATCGTAACCGTTAACATCTCCAAATGCAGTGTAAAACTGAGAGCTCTCTGGCAAATCGTCATCATCGAGGAAGTCAATCTGAGATAGCAAAGCCTCAATAATTACATTTTCATCTTCTTCACTTTTAAATTATTTTCCCTCAATCTGGGCTAGATGTTGGCATAATTTTGTATCGTTTGGCTTACATCCTAGGTTTCGGATTCGTCCTCTATAATCTTCTAGCTTTTTTATCTCGCTCAGATTTTGGATGTTTAGTAGAAAAATAACCCTCCTTGTGGCAGACCCAGCACTTTTTATATTTTGTATAATTGGCTTTTTGATATGAGGATTGATTTCTAAAATTATTAATGTTATTATGATGGCGCCGATCTGTATAAAATTCATTTACCAGACTAGATTGGGTCATTGTATTGGTGAATGTTTTACCCGTAACTTTTACTGATGTCGTTATCGATTGTCGAAGTTGGGCCGCGAGTCCATCGGAAGTTGGTGCTGCTATCAGGCAAGCTTGTGTACACTCCGGCACTCCTTCTACAGCACTTAAAAGTCGATCTCTTAAAGCCTTATCTGTACGGTACATTTGATCAAGACGAAATCTTATCTTCTCAAATCGTTTTAACATCAATTCAAAGCAGATCATGGCGGTTTTGTCTGGGTTCTCAGCTATCATTTTTTCTAAACTCAATGAAATCATTTCGCTAAAATCCTTGCATTTTTGCTGCTCCGTCTCAAATTTCTTTCGTAGTTCTTCAATAACCGTTTCGAAATCTGTTGTTCGTAGTGGTGCTATATTGGTATAGTAATATTCAAGAGCGTCACCATCAAGCATTATTGTTATTGCATTACGAAGTAAGTCCTTACCAATGCTGTTTTCATTACAATGTTCATAAAATACTTCAAGTGTGATATCAAGACTATCTTCATATTTTTTGTACTTCATTGAAATTGGGAACGTCTTACGAAGATTACTAATTCCATAGCCAATGGGTGGTGGGCTTAAATATGAGATAGTAGTTTTTGTAGTAGCTTGTGATGTACGCGGTTCCGCTTTTACTCCTTCGTTGATTAATATCTCTGTTTTCATAGAAGCACTATGTTGAGCTTGTTTCGTGTTGAATTTACTTCATTGCTGTTATTCAATTTCCTCTTGAGACCAATGATGCATATTTGTCTCTTTTAAAACTTCCGTTATTGATTTGGTAATCCTAAAACCAGGTCCTTTAGTGACAAAAACTCCGTTTTCTCGTAAATAATCCCTCAAATTACGTTCTACATGAGGATGTGTAATATCAAAGATTACTTCCATCCAACCTTCAAAGTCTTCTTTGAAGGTTAGCCAAAGTATCATCCGTATAGCCAAGAATCTTCCATGAGTTGATTGAGTATTGTATAAATTGATTAATCTTAGACTCGTTGAGCATCGATTCATCTGTAGGATTAAATCTAAGGCCAGTGCCGTTAGAATCAAGTAGACCTTCCATTTATGCTTGATTTTTATGTATCGAATTAATCTTAGAAGAAAGACAATTTATACATAAATTGTTTCTTTTCTCAGATTGATACCTTAGGCCGTCATGCACATCCGCCCTTCGTACCTCTGGATAATCAAATTATATTAAGTCAATTATTTAGAACATGTTGATTCCAATATTTTCTTTGCATATCATGTAGTAGTGAGAGAGAGCGGCACCTTTCAACATCAAACGCACTACTTTATTACGATCTTCGAGTGAAATACCTGCTATCTCACAGTTTCCATTGAATATACGTATTTTGAGCTTCAAAATTTCATGAACACTTCCCTCATATTTATCTTAGTCAAGATAAAATTTGACGAGATTTGTCCAGACATTGGAAATGTTTGAATGCTTAATATCTTCTCTACCTTTTTTTCTTGTTACAGATATTGGCTCTTCGTGGAAGTTAGTACCTTTTTGATACTCAACTGGACGATAGCTCATTTCAACGTCCAGCATTTCATCATCTAGCATTTATTTCCATCTTTCTATGAGAGACTTGCTAAGCTGCTGACCAATCTGTAAGCTAAATTTGGGAATAAAAATATTCCTTGATCAGAAGGATTCGCGCAAGTACTTAAAGTGTCCCAACTTCTCATGTTGTATATACACCCCAATTCTCGAACTGGATTTTCCACATCTCAAATAAGTTGCTTCCGAATGGGTCTTCTTTCTTGTAAAAATCTAAGGCATCACTGATTTATCTTTCTATCTCATAAACACTAGCTATATTCGCTTGGTTCGAGCTCCATACTATGGGTTCAAGGTCTTTAGGATCTTATTGCTTTGAGCTAGGAATTTCGACCTTATTTATGTTGAGGCAAGTGAAAAAATGATTGATTTGTTATATTCCAAAGGAGATTACATGGGAATGAATTATATAAATTTTTTAAGAAAATTATATGATACTAAGCAGACGAGGAATTGTTGGCATTTAACTAATTAATGAAAGTCTAAGTTGATGGCCCATTGCCGGCTGATTGACGCAGTGGCTTAGAAGGAGATCGATAGAACGTTTTAACTACTGTTTCCAGTGGGCGTCTTGAGAGAGAAGACTATTTTTGAATGCACCTGATCTGTGATCACTGATCAGTCTTGGTACGGTCCCAGTTATAGGTTTATATATATTGAAATACTTTATGCTGTTTTTGTGTTTATATTGAAGATATAATTGTAACGATAACGGTTGTATTACTGTGTCCATAATAGGACCAATACGTACCGTAAACACGATCTAGTTCATTGAATAGATTTAGAGACCGATGCAAATATCCTCAACAGCCAAACGCCTCGTTACCGTTATCGTTACCATTACTTTTAGGCCTCTCTTACCTGAACCTTCTTTGACTCGTGTCCGAAAACGGTCGCGTGTTACTTGAAATTGTCGCACCACTGTAGTTAGTTTTGCATCTGAATTGTGTTTAATATATTCATGAGTAGTTTCTACTTAATCATCCAAATTTTTTTAATTGAAGTTTTCAAAATTGCGTGAGATGTAACGGTTTATACTCGTAAGGTTCAAGAGAGTATGGGAAATACTATCCTGACCCTAAATAAATGTAACTCGCATATACATATGCATGCAGTTTGGCCTGAAAACAAGGATTATAACATGCGCTAGCTGGGGTCATACAGACCTTTACTGGGATATTTCTGCGCTAAAACTACCATGCTTATGTACAATTATTTCATAACTTTCTTTTTCCACTTCCGGAGGTCTTGCCAGACATGGACTGTACATAGGATCAACAAGTCAAAAATGTTATTTTGACGCAAGAAAAAATTTCAACCTTCAAATATCCAACAACTAGCGCAGTCTTTTTGGTTCTAGACAAGAAGTTTGACAGGGCTAAAAGTCGTATCGGATGTATGGTGACGTCCAACCTCTTCGACGTTTGATTTCAGAGCAAAATGTTTACTTGGTGGAAAAAAACTATGTTCATGATTCCTGCTACTTCTGTTAACATCAAAGACATGGAAAAAAACTGACAATTACATCTTTGACAAATTTAATGTCCAGCTATCTTTTTTTTTCATCTATTTTATTTTTTCATTAAATTCATATCATTTCCTAATCAGAAATAATTTACTTCCGTAAATAGCAACCATAATATTGTAGATATACTGGCTCGAAAACACTTTGAAGGATGGAGTCTGTGATAGATCAATGATATTTAGCTCCGATGAAATACCGTCAGCTTAAATATTAAGATGATATTCTTAATTTGGATTCAAATTTGGCGCAGTCAATATCACGAAGTGTAGTTAAGAAGCATAAGATAATTCTGTTAAATTACAAGTTGCGAGGTTTAGGATCTATATTTGTCTATTGGGGTATTACCTTCTATTATTCTATTATCAAGTGATAAAGCTTGATATTAATTATTTATATTATTATTAGATGAAAGATTCGTCTTTGTGTACTTAAATTTCTCTTATTAAATTTTGCAAGTTTCAATATCTTATAGAAAACTACACTCTTCTTTAATTTGGTGAATTAGAGAGCCATGTTCGAAAAACACACATAAAAAGCCTTTCCAATTTAATGCTTCGTAGCCATATAACCCATACAGAACTAGCAACCGGTCGAAAATGATAAAGAGATAGGCGAGGAACATCCAGGAAAAAGGGATTCTCATATACACAGGAGCATGTTGCTATACAAGCAAAACAGAAATAAAATGATAGCTGGAAACAAATGATGAATAGAAAACTGAAAACTGAAAGCTGAAAACTGAAAACTGAAAACATTAAATAATAATTACATGAAAAACAAATGAAAGGTGAAGAACAATTAAAATTAAAAACGCCAGAAAGTAACGAAATAATATGAAAATATTGAAAGATTGAAACTCAGAAATTATGACTATATACATTAAAAAAAGAACGACAAGCAGAGGTACAAGCTAGTACTTGGTCGGGCCTCCTCTGGCATCAATTACGGCCTTGCAACGATCTCGCCAAGATCCATACAAATCAGAAATAAATTTATCAGGTACTGCATCCCAGGCCTCCTGTATGATCCGACGAAGTTCATCATTTCCTTCCCTCCTTGGATCGTAACCCGTGAGAGAGTAATGGTCTTGAATGTATCTCTTCATCTTGGCCCAGACATGCTCAATCAAGTTCAAGTCTGGAGAGTAAGGAGGCCAATCGATTGTCTTAATTTGACGACGTAAGTTGTCCTAAGCCCTGATCGATGGCACGATGCGTTGTCGTGTTGAAACCAAGTGTCCCTTCCTTGTGATCACTCGCACTGAACCAGCCTTTGTACATGCGACAAAATGTACGCATTGTACTTGGCTGAATTCATTGTCCCATACTCCTTTTCCCAAAACGTCCCTAATGCTTTCCTTCCGTTGTGTATAATTCCATGAAACATCCAAGCTAGAAGTTTCCCATACTGGGGAGTTAGGCACTCGAGACTAAATCGGTCAAAAAGTATTTCCTGCCTGTCGCCCTCTACAAGAACCGTAGCATACCTTCGGCTGTTTGCTCCTCCATGAGCCCAAAC
>QVIK01000829.1:0-21084 GCA_003957845.1 Oidium heveae | reverse complement strand
GAGTCAGTGAACTTAGTTGTCTATTCTGATGCCGACTGGGCAACAGACAAAGTAGATCGTAAGAGCATATCTGGTGGAGTTGGAATGCTCTACGGGGCTGCTATTTTCTGGCTTAGTAGAAAGCAAAAATCAGTTACAACATCAACAGCAGAAGCAGAGTACGCGTTAGTATCTATTGTGGCCAAATTAGGCCAATGGATGGCTCAAGTATTAAGAGATATGGGATACCCCGAATACATAGCTCCAAATGGGATAACTGTTGAAACGAGAGGCGACAATCAAGGGGCAATTGCCTTGATAAAAAATCCTCACCTAAATGAACGATCCAAGCACATTGATATCTGTTATCATCACATACGCGATCTTCATGATAATAAGAGAATCTCTACGAAGTATATTCCCAGTCAAGAAATGATTGCGGATGGACTAACAAAGCCTTTATCAAAAGGGCCGTTCGAAAAATTCGTTAAGCTGCTGGGTATGTGTAGATAATGAAAGGGATATAACCAATGGGGGAGTGTTAAAATAATGACTTTAATAGATTGGTTATATCTCATAATCATTTCCTGGAGACAGGAAATGACTGAGACAAAATAACATTACTGTCTCTTAATACAGTAAAGATCTACAGCAGAGACTCTTGACTATGGTTTATTTTAAGGGTTTAGTTATCTCGCTAGCTGATATCCATGTAGTTAAGTTATTTAGTTTGCTCCTTTAAAGAAGTATATAAAAAGGACCTATCCCAAGATTGGGGATAAGATAGATAGCAGTTAAATGATAATCCAAGTTATTCAGCTCTTAAGAATAGTTTCCATCCCAAGGGATAAAACCACAAATTTAATATAATGGTCAGGAAATTTTGTCTAAATTGTGATGTATGCGGCCGCGCTCATGTTTGGAGATCAAGAAGACAAGGATTACTGTTGCCTCTCCCCATCCCTGAAAGATTCCATAGTGAACTTTCTATAGATTTCATGACAGATCTGCCGGCAAAAACCAATCTACCAAGTTATTTAATGGTTATTACTGATCGTCTGCTAAAAAGTGTCACATTGGAAGCAATGTCATCTATGAAAGCTGAGGAGTGTGCGAAACGTTTCTTATATTGCTAATATCGTTTCCATAGATTCCATTCTGCACTAAAATCAGACAGAGGTAGTAACAGGGTTGGTGACTTTTGGAGACACTTATGTAAGACGGTGAAGATTGAACAACGATTGTCAACAGCGTTCCACCCACAAACTGATGGGGCAACAGAAAGGGCAAACCAAGAAGTTTTATCTTATCTAAGATGCTTCCTGTCATTTGCACAGTATGGATGGGCCTCGCTTCTACCAACTGCACAGTTGGCAATTAAAAATAGAAATACAACCGGATTAGGATTAAGCCCCTTTTATATTCAACATGGATATCACGCTCATCCAGTTAAGTTAGTAGTGCCAAAAATAAGAAGTACAACTACAGCTACAAAACGGGCAGAAAATATTTTGACAAGAATAAGTGAAGCGCAGGAATACGCAGCGGCAGCCATGGCATCATCTCAACAGTTAATGGAAGAGCAATCAAATAAGAATCGAAGCCCAGCACCCACATTTAAAGTAGGTGAAAAAGTGTGGCTCAATTTAAAAAATATCCAATCTCCACAACTGAAAAAAAATTAGCATGGATAAACGCAAAATACTCGGTAACCCGAGTTATTTCCCCTCATGTCTTAGAGTTAGATATACCAACTAAAATACATCCAAGGTTTCAGGTTGAATTATTACGTAAAGCAAGCGGTGATCCCCTATCGTCACAATTAACAGATGATAGTCAACCACCTCCAATATTAACCCACAATGAAGGCACAGAGGATAGCCAGTAACAAATTGTAGAAAAATTTTGCGAGCTGATCGTTTCCAAAAGGGCAAAGTTTGGACTCGACGTTTGTTAGTTAAATGGAAGGGATTTGCAGAACCAACTTGGGAAAATAGACAGGACCTAGAAGATGTGGAAGCTCTTGATGACTTTGAAGAAAAATATGAGACGGGGGATGGAGTGGGTGAAATCGAAAGAATCTGCCAAGGACGGAAACCTAAACCAGATCTACAAAAAAAAAATAAAAAAAAATAAAAAAGAAACTAATTTCATAAAAAGGGGGGGGTAATGTTACGGGCTAGGCCCGATTTGTAATTGACTGGGAGTTGGTCTCCCAGCAGTCACGTGGTATCCGTTCTATGTGAGATAAAGGACAAGGGCAAGGTCCATCAAGAGTAAGACCAGATCACTCTCGACAAGTGTCTCCAAAATTGGACAGACTTGTTCGAACATGCGGGATCACTCAGATAAGTGCATCCCGATTAGGAATACCAATCTCAGACGTGAATCACCTACCGTTTTCCTTTATTATATATAGTTGTATTGTTTCTTTTCCGTGTAAAATCATAGATAAATATAGATTTGTCAAGGTTCAAGAGGACGATGGCAATGGCAGTATCAGATCACGTGATATTAACCAGATAAATCAAGATAAGTCAAGATAAGTCTAGATAAAATCGTATTTCATTAACAAGAATATTAAGAAAACTCAGATCTAGAGAGATCTGAGTTTGCTAAGGAAGAGTCATTTATATACACGGAACCTGCTAGGATTCCCAATAAGATTATTCCAATATCGGAAAACGATACAACGATTGAGAAATACATAGAATGCTATAGAAAGATTCTCAACGAAAGAATGCAAGACCAATGAAATACACAGAAAATAATCACAATGTGGGGCCAGCCTGGTTGTTACAACTCACGTGAAACCTAGTCTACCTGTAGACCATGACAAGATTATTTCTTGGCATAGCTTTCGTGCTTGTTCGATTTCGCACTTGCCCTTCACAACCTGTTACACAGATACTTTTTTCGGATCCATGGAAATGCCCAAAGTGCCAACTACGAATCCCAAGAACGTTGTAGCGTCGGTAAAGAATTCACACATTTCACCCTTAACATACAGGCCTGCTTTTAGTAAAGTTTTTAATATCAAGCGGACATGTTTTCTATGATCTTCTTTATTCTGAGAGTAAATCAACATATCATCTAAGCAGACGACACAAAATCGATCTAGATACTGCCTCAAGGTATCATTTACAAATTGTTGGCAGGTCGCTGGAGCATTAGTGAGGCCAAATGGCATTACAAGATATTCAAATAGCCCATATCTAGTTCGAAAGGCTGTCAAATGTTCATCTCCCTGGCGTATCCTTATTAAGTTGTAGGCCCCACGGAGATCAAGGCGAGTAAAGATTTTTGCAGCTTGTAACTGCCTAAGAGTTTCATCTATTAGGGGCAATGGGTACCGATTTTTTATAGTAATTTCATTAAGCCCTCTATAATCGACGCAAAATCGAAGTCCGCCGTCGGGTTTTCGCACAAATAATACTGGAGACGCAGAAGACGACGTAGAAGGACGGATAAAACCTTTCTTTTGGTTTTCATCTAGATACTTTGAAAGAGCTTCTAGTTCCAAGTTTGACATACTGTACATAGGACCAAATGGTGGTTTTTTGTCTTGTTCAATTTCGATGGCATGATCAATATACCTGTGCGGAGGTAATTTGTCTGCTTCCTTTTTCGTGAATAATGGTAGCAAATCGTGATATTCTAAGGGAACTACTTGTCGCAACTCTAAATCTTCCTCAGCTTCGGTTTTATCGGATTTTTCTAAGTGTGTTTTAACATCATTAAAAGAGACGGCAAAGATCTGAAGTTTATTTCGTTTTGCCAATTTGTTGAGAACAGGGAAAGAAACAGATGAAATGGAAATTGTGGAATCTAGATAAGTTGCAGGCTTTAATTTATTTGGTAATGAACAATTTGACAAACAAAATTTTGAAGTAAAAGAAACCAAATTTGAAGGCCAATCAATAGATGGATTGTGACGATCAAGCCAAGCTTTTCCCAAAATTATTGAATAATCTGAAAGTTTGGTGACTTGGAATAGTGCCCCCTCATGATGATCACCTAATAGTAACTCAAGCTTGATCTCATGAGTAATTGCGCCACCTGCAGACTCTCGACCATCGACAACTGTCAAACTTTCTGGATACTTTTTCCTATATGGTTTCAAATTATTTTTAAAAAGAAAGTCGGAGTCAACAAACAAAGATGTAGCGCCAGAATCAATCATAGCAGCCGTCGAGATGGAAGAATTAACAACAGCAGATACTACCAATGGTTTTCTATTACCCAAATTGTGACTTAAAGAGTGGACTGCGACAAAGTTATCGCTAGAAGGTAGTCACGCACCTTCTAGTTTTCCTAGTTTTTCGACCGATATAATATCGAATTTCCTAGAGTTTTATTTTCATCTGAACCAATTGTTGCAGTTGCGATGTTATTATTTTTTGACTTTAATTTTTGACAGTTCTTTACCCAATGTCCAGGTGCACCGCAATACGTGCACAGATTATTAGCTCTCCTGTAGGCTTTGCGGGAGGCTGAGTCAAGTTCCATAGGATCTTCTGTGATATAGTTAGGTGTAGAGTAGGATACTGGTGCCTCGTATTGTTCAACTGATATGGGTGCCTGACTCGACTTTGAAAACTGTGGAGGTACTGTTGTTAAACTTGTTCTTTGAGCTTCAGATCTTGATATCTTCTTTTCTCGTGCCCTTGCTTCTATTTGATTATCAAGTCTGATGCAAAGGGATGCGAATTCCGTAATAAGATTGGGTAAGTCTCTTCCAACTAACAAATCTTTAATTTCTTCTTTTAACCCACGACGGAAGTAGTGAATTTTGACGGCTTCTTCAGTCCAACCTAACTGTGCAATGAGTGTTACGAATTGCGAATAATAGGCTGAGCAGGAAGAATTTTGGGTGAGTGTTTCAATTTCCATTTCTGCCGTAGCTGTGATGATCTCCCTGCAATATTTGGGTTCACAGCCGTGATACTACAGAGATCGTGTGACGGGTTCAAAGATTGCAGTAGAACTTTAGGAGAGTTCTGGATCAAAAGGGACTAATTATATAGAATGCAGGTGAATCAGTTAAGTGACAAATAAGTTTATTGTAACTCAACCTAATAACAAATTTGCAAAATCCAAAGAACTAAGATAATCATAGGAACTCTAACTATATAGTACAAGACTAGTTAATTCATTTAACACTGCTAGTGACCATATCCTAGGTCTAAAATGAGACAACGCAGATCTGGGTTTGTTCGATCCTTACAAGTAATTTGATAGGGTATATATTATTTCACCCCTGTAAGTCAATAACGAAAGTTTCATAACACTATGCTCACTTTTTAAACGACAAGATTCTAACTGAGCAACGGCTTAGGATTTTGAGGATAACGAGCGAAGAATTTATCAAGAGCTTCCAAGTCTTTGACGTGCTTGTATGGTTCCCACGTCGGTTGAGACTCACCAGTCCATTTAATGAGAGATTTTGGTTGCGTGGGGTCTTTTGTCTTTTTTGAATCAAGTACGTCTTCGACATGAAACTCAAACTTATCATCGACAATAATGGGAGGAGGAGTATTTTGCTCTTTTCCAGGAAGTGAGTCTAAAGCATCTGGTATAAGGGTCTTAAATTATAATATTTATTCAACAATATAATCAGAGTCTATTTATGTACAATAGAAAATCTTGAAGTAAAGATCAAAAAGGTTTGAGGAACCTCTCTTACTTATTTACAATTATCCAGATGACATCACTTAGTGATTCATATTACAAGTAGAGGTTTCGTATGTCATCATCCTCAACATCCTCATTATGAACAATCATGAATGCATATTGATGTAATAACTTGAGGCTAAAATAACTGTTTCCATAAGGCAATATGTCGGTATACCCGTAGCCCTCGTTAAAGTTAACAAATCTAAATATTGACAGGCGCTCTGTTGGCCTTATCTTAAAATAGACACAACAAGGCATTCTGTTAGCCTTGTATAGAAATAGATATCATTATGCAATATTTAATTATGATGCTAGAAGTGATTTGATTGGTTTAGGCATTAGCCTATTAGATGCTAGGCATCTAGCCTATTACAACTGGTTCTAGTAAGAAGATGTGAAAAACAGGATGTATTTTCATGGTGGTAGGTAGGTCTAGCTTATACGCGGGTGATGAGACTTTTTGTAAGATCGTGAATGGTCCGATGCGCTTGAAATCTCATTTATTCGATGGACGAGTTGTGCAAATGTTTTTTCGTAACAGCCAAGCACGTGATCCAACCTTATAGATTGGTGGGGCAATTCTATTTTTATTGGCGAATTCAGTAAATGTTTCTTGTGCCAAACGAATTTCTTGTCGAAGATGCTTTTCTAAATTCTGTAATTTATGTCGAAATAATTTAAATTCCAATTTCGGGGGTTCTAAGTCAAGAGGACCTTTTTTAAGGATTTCAAATCTGGGGTTGAAGCCGAAATTTGCAAAGAACGGTGTAACTTTGGTTGCTGCTGATATCGAATTGTTGTAGGCGAACTCTGCAAGAGCAAGAAAATCGAATCTGTCAGGGAAATGACCTGAGATGTAGGGATAGTTTAAACTTGAAGTCAAGTAATAACGAATAATATTCATCTAACTATCTAGAGGTGCAATTGCATCAGAATATATACAAAAAAATAATTCACAGCCTGACGATTTCCTAGCCTTACCCTTTATTACCATATTCAGTCCTATAGTTAAAATTATATAAATAATGTATCGCCTTAGGCTTAGCCTAAGGCATCTAGACATAGTGGCTTCAGTCCTATAACAGAACCAGTTATCTTGTTGGTAAGATATGTAACCTCGTAAAAACTGTTCCAAAATTGCATTATCCCGCTCCACTTGACCATCGGTTTGAGGGTAAAATGCTGTACTAAGACGAGGCTTAATAGATAAAATCTTATTAAGATTTTTGGTATATTTTGATGTAAAAATCGAGCCGCGATCTGAAATTATAGAGTCTGGGAGGCCATGAAGGCGAAAAATCCAATCACGATAGAGGCATGCAAACGTCTTGGAGTCTAAATCCGAGTTACAAGGTACAAAATGGGCCATTTTAGTCAGGCGATCAACAACTACTAATACAGCATCGAAGGAATTGGAGATTGGAAGACCAGTGTAAGGATCCTAAAGTTAATTGATTTTCTCAAAGTACTCAGAGCTATATACAAATATAAGAAAATCTTGAAGTGAAGAGAGAAGAGATGTGTGAACAAACTCTTCTATTTATCTACATGATTGACTCCCATCACTCCTGGTGATAAAGTCAATAAAAAGGTAACTCAACTCCTAACTCCTTTTTCTATCATATCCATTTGTAGTATCTGTTAAATTACTTTAACACGCATATCAATATTTGAGCCACTCGGATCGTTCAATCCTTCAGTTTGATCTAGATACTGAATAGGAGGTTATAAAATCAGGAGGTGTCGTAGTGCAGTATTTACTGCTGAGCAAGAATGTACTTAGGATTAATGAGATGAGATGTGCTGCAGCAGGGCGGCTTGCGTATAATTATGAAGGCTTGCATGTCGGACCCCTGGTCCTACTAGTCATACCCTTGTAATTTATAACTCGGCTTGTCTCGAGATTCGACTAGGGTTAGGCTGTTAAATGATAAATTAAGTAAATGAAAATATAAGAAACTAACTATGAAAAGTCACGTGAGTATTAGGCCTTAGCCTAATTTACACCAGGCGACAGGCCTGTGACAACCAGTTATCAAATCTAAAGATACTGATTCCCAATGTTTCTGTGGGATTTTTAAAGGCTTGTACCCATAAGGCGCATGACGAACAGGTTTTATAAGTAATCCATTAATTTTTTGCTTACAAATTCCAAGATCGACATTTAGATGTCTAGCTAGCCTATTTCGAAGCGCAGCTAAGATACTGTTTCCAAACTAATCTAATTCAAGTTTTTCTTTAATTTCTCGAACAAATTGCGTTTCTAGTGCCGATATTTGAAACTTCTCGGGACCAAGAATTCTTGCTGGGGGTATTGTCTCATTTATGGAGCAGTCGACTGATGTACGCGTAAGTATATCCGCCCTTTGGTTTTGAATTCCTGGTCGATAGACAATCTTCAAGTCCAGCTCTGAAAGTTCGTTTGCCCAGCGGGCTTGTCTTCGATTTAAGATCTGTTTGGACGCGAATATGGTGAGATTGGAGTGGTCTGTTAATATCAATAGGGGATTCGTTAAATTTACAACGTATGGACGATATTGTTTAAGAGAAGATACTATAGCGAGTAGTTCTTTATCGCCAATTTCGTAATTATGTTCAGCAGGCGTCAAGTTTCTCGAAAATTAAGCAATAGGGTGTAGCAATTTTTTATCTGGATATTGAAAGTATTGAGAAAGTATTCCAGAAATTGTCGAGTCCGATGCGTCTGTTTCCAGCACCGTTTCTAAGCTAGGATCGAAGTGACGAAGTATTGGGGCTGAGCAGAATAATTTTTTTAATATGTCGAATGTCTTCTGCTGTTCCGAACTCCAAAGAAAGGTTTTATTTTTACTAAGGAGTGAAGTAAGTGGCTTAACTTGTTTTGAGTAGCCTTCGATGAAACGACGGTAAAATTTGAAAATCCAAGAGATGATTGGAGCTCTTTAAGGTTAGTTGGGGGCTTCCATTCGAGTATGGTCGATACTTTAGCTCGATCCATGGAAATACCAGTAGAAGAGACAACAAAACCTAGAAATGTGGTTGAAGGAGTGAAGAATTCGCATTTTTCGCCTTTAACATAGAGTCCAGCCTGGATTAAAGCTTCTAGAACTTGGCGGACATAAATTTTATGCTGCTCCAGGTTCTGTGAGTAAATTAAAATATCATCAAGATAAACAACGCAAGAACGGTCGAGGTATTTTCTTAATGTATCATTAACAAATTGTTGACAAGTAGCAGGCACAATTGTGAGGCCAAAAGGCATAACAAGGTACTCAAATAGTCCATAACGAGTCCAGAATTCTGTTAGGGGCTCATCTCCTTAGCGTATTCTTATCAGGTTATAAGCACCTCGAAGATCCAGTCGTGTGAATATTTTGGCGGCTTGAAGTTGACGAAGTGTTTCATCCACCAGTGGCAGCGGATATCGGTTTTTCTTAGTTATGGCATTCAATTGTGAGGGGCTATATCTGAATAGCTCAAAATATAGATTCAATGTATGAAAATTAAATAACTAATAAGTGCGTGATCTCTATGTACATGATGAATGAGACTATATATAGTTCTGTAGATACCCCTTTCTCTCTTTCCAAACAACATCTATAATCAGTCTTTTCAATCCTAACTCCTACTACAATCATCGTAATCAAGGCGCTTGCATAAGGAGCTTCCATAGGGGCTTGCACAAGGGGTTTGCATAATAGCCTGCATAGGGGATTACATAGGGAGGCGATATTCCAATGTGGCGTCGTAACTGATCATAAGCGAGGGCTCATTAAGCAAGAGCTAGAATTAGGGTTTGAACCCTCACATCAATCATCTATAGTCAACGCAAAATCTTAACCCTCCTCCTGGTTTTCGTACAAACAAGACTGGTGAAGATGATGATGAATTGGAAGGGCGAATAAATCCTTTTTTTCTATTTTCTTCAAGATATTCCCAGAGCGCGCGTAGTTCTAAATTCGACATGTTGTAGAGTGGGCCAAATGGAGGCTTTTTACCCTCTTCGAGTTCTATTGCATGATCTATATACCGATGGGGGGGTAATTTATCCGCTTTTTTTTTAGTGAATAGGGATAACAAGTCATGAAAATCCGGAGAAATTGTATTAATCAGTTCTGAGTATTCCTGGGCTTCTGAATTCTCTTTCTTATTCAAATGGTTTTGAATATCCTTTACAGAAACAGTAAATACCTGAAGTTGGTCTTGTCGTACTAATTTATTCAGGGCTGAATAAGAAATTGAATAGGCAGATGAATCAAAATGACTATTAACACAATTTGATAAACAAAATTTAGAATCAAATGAAATTGAATTTCGGGACCAGCAGATGATAGGATTGTGGCGATTAAGCCACGCTTTACCAAGAATAATTGGGTATTGTGATAACTTTGTTACATGAAAAGTTGCACGTTCAAAATAATCACCAAGCTGTACATTGAGTTTAATTTCATGAGTAATTGCACCGCTTGAAGATTCCCTACCGTCAACTACGGTTAGGATTTCAGGAAATTTTTATATAGAGGGTTTAAGATGATGCTTTAAAACGAAATTCAGATCAACAAATAAAGAAGTTGCGCCGGAGTCAATCAAACACGAGGAAGAAATTTTTTTAATAATGATAGACTATAATACCAATGGAGGACTATTCCCCAAATTTGAATCAAATGAATGAATAGTAGCCATATTACTGCTAGAAGAAGGCCCGACTTCTAGCTGTTCTCGTTTTTTGATTCATAAATAATATTCGGCTCACCTTCTTGAGTCGACTTACTAATTGCAGCAGCAATTTTTACGCGAGCCTCTTTTGATTTAAGTTTCGTACAAGACGAAACCCAGTGACCTTCTAAGCCGCAATACGTGCACAAGTTATTTGCCCTTCTATAGGCTTTCTTAGAAGTAGCGTCAAGCTCCATTGGGTCACTTGAAAGTGATTATGCACAGCTTTATATAGTATATTAAATAAAGGGAGGAGATAAATATATGGTGATTCATATGGACTTGAAAGGTATTGATAGAGATAAGGATTAATAGTTATCCTACTTTCTAAACTAACTGAAGGACTACCCATTATATAGACAAGATTGGATGTAATCTAAAATACACTACAAGATTCTAGATGTATCTTTATCTCTGTAAAAGGATCTTTAGATATCTAACATATTCTAACATATTCTAACATATTCTAGAATATAGTAGAATATCGGAATATAGAATGTGCTTAGTCATTCTCATTGACTATACATGTTACTGCATGGACTAGGGTATTAGATGCAGTAATTTCATAATCTTACTTACAACACTTCCCCTCAGAACTGCATCGGATAATAGCCGAGAATTTTTGATGCATCGCTTTGGTCAACGGCTTTGTCATTATGTCAGTTAAGTTGTTTTCAGAAGTAACGTATTACAATCGGAAGGAAGTCTTTAACTCGTCTTTAGGACAAGTTTTGTGAAAAGAATACTGTATATTAACAATGATCAAAAGAATCTGTAAATTTAGAATCACTTAAAACGCTTTGTATTATAAAGCAGTAAATAAAACTTGAATAAGTATAAATTGTATATTTTGTATGTGTACTTTTTGTTTACCCGTATCTTATCCTCTATATATCTACTTTCTTCTATTCCCAGCAAACTATGATGTTAACACAAACCATTAGTACATGTTAGAGAAAAATCCATAAGTAAAACATATCCGAAAATGAAGACAGATGTAACTGGAGAAACAAATATTAGAAACTGTAGGTCGTGAACCTGTAACGCGACTTGCGTTACCTGAGTTATATCGCATGCAAGCTTGTTAGTTTCAAGCTGCTATGACCCTATTCAATATCGCTTATTTTATGCAACGCACTAATGCTTAGCGCGTCTCCAATCATATTATGCAATTTTTGGATTAAAATAGAATAATGAATTGCTCAGGTAGTTCGTTATACAGGAAGTGTCGAGATGTTCACGGATAAAGTGATATCTAGTATCAATATGTTTCGACCGTTGGGATACTTTCTGATTTTTAGCTAGATTAATTGCTCCATTTGAGTCAGCATAGATAATTAGATTTTAACTCAACTTAAGTTTTTTTATAGCATATTTTAACCAAATCATATGTTTAGATGTTTCTGACAAGGCCATATATTCAGCCTCTGTAGTTGAAAGTGCAGTAGTTGCTTGTTTCCTTGAACTCCAGCTGATACTTGCTTCCCCTAGACGAAAGATATACCCCGAGCAAGATTTTCGATCATCAATAAAGTTGGCAAATGAGGCATCGGAATATCCATGAAGGATAGAGTCGTTTGCTGGTGGAAAGTTAAGCGTCCAGTCAGAAGTGCCTTTGAGATAACGTAAAACACGTTTAGCTGCTTTAAGGTGAGTTTGATTTGGACATGAAGAGAACTGTGAAAGCAATGTAACCGTATGCGCAAGGTCAGGCCGTGTGCCAACACAGGCATACATTAATGAACCTATTATAGATTGATACAATGTGGGATCATCGAGTATTTCCTTTGGTTCTCCTTTCCGAAGCTGAATACTAGGTTCGAGAGGTGTGCTAACAGGATGACAGTCCGACATTCCAAATCTTTCCAGGATTTTATTGGTATATGCTTTTTGACTTAACGAAATGCCCTGGCTTGTTATATCGACCTGTGTACCAAGAATGTAATGAGCAGTTCCTAAATTCGTACATTAATATTTTGATTGTAGAGTTTCTTCTAACACATCTAATGTTTTGGTATTCGGACCGAAGATCAATTTATCATCTACATAAATTGTAAGAAAGATCTGATTCTCATAATTTGCGAAGACACATGGATCAAAATTTAATGACACAAATCCACTATTGATTAGAACATTTGATAGTGTTTCGTACCAAACAAGTGGAGATTGTTTTAAGCCATAAATTGACTTGCGCAAAAGATAGCATTTATTAGGCTCCTTGAACCCATCAGGAATTTCCATATAAATATCTCGATCTAATTTTCCGTATAAAAAGGCGGACTTCACATCGAGTTGTCTTGGTTTCCACCCTTTATGGGCGGCTAAAGCAAGTAATAAACGTAAGGAATCATATCGAGCAACAGGAGCGTATGTTTCATCATAATCTGTGCCAGGTTGTTGAGAAAAACCTTTGGCAACGAGACGAGCTTTATAACGCTCGATAGAGCCATCTGCTTTGTGCTTGATTTTAAATACCCATTTACTACCCATAACATTTCGATCACTGGGACGAGCGACAATTTCCCAAGTATTATTCCTGTGAAGGGAATCCATCTCTTCTTCAATGGCTTTTTGCCAAAGCTCATTATCATCCGATTTCATAGCCTGTTTAAAAGTTGCTGGCTCTAGTTTTACTGCATACGCTTGGTATCGTTGAGTATTTGGGACAATGCCATCCCCAGGATTTGCTTGCTTCTTATTTCGAGTACTTCTCCTAGGTAAGTCAACATGAGATTGATCGGTGCTCGATAATTCTGTTGAATCCAAATTAATCGGTGGAACAGGTGGAGCACCTAGAAGAATAAAGCTTTCATGTGGCTTTTTATGAGTATTAGGAATCGAAGGCTTGTTTAAATCTTGAGTTGGTGTGAAAGGCATTGGTTTTCGGAGTCGACCAGGAGTTTCTACAATATTCTCAGATATGTTTGTGAAGACGGGCAATGAAGGACCAGGTGTTTCTAATGAATTCTCTGGTACAGGAGTGACTATAGGCGATAATGGAAGAGTATGAATTTGACTTGAAGTAGGGATTGCTTTAGTATGAGAAGGTATTTCTGACGGAGTTGATAGTTGGTTAAACTCAACAGTAACTTCCCCTGACCTTGCAGCTGGGAATGTTACTTGTCGAGTAGTTTGAACAACTCTTTTACTCGGAATGTAAATTCGGTAAATCTTTGAAGATCCAGTGTATCCAACAAAAATTCCTTCCGTTGCTCTTGGTTGTAATTTAGATCCGCTTGGTCTTGTTTCAACTGGTATGTGGACATAGACTTTACAACCAAAAGGATGACGATGTGTTATTGATGGAGATGTAATTCCATGTAATAACTCAATCGGCAGTTTATTTTCAATTGTGCAGTGTGGAATTCGATTATATAAATAACCTGCAGAGGCAATGACTTCTGCCCAAAGAAACTTTGGGAGATCAAGGAGCATTGCTCTTGCTTTGGTAACAATTGTACGATTGAATCTTTCTGGGACACCATTTGACTCGTGTTCATATGGTGGCGAATTTTTGTGATCAATACCGTTGTTCGCAAAGAAACGTTGAACCCTATTATCAATGTATTCTCCGCCATTGTCAGAGAAGAATGTTTTAATTGTAGTTTTGAATTAATTTTGGATTCGAATTACAAAATCGTGAATTGCTTGATAAGCATCGCTCTTATTTCGGAGAAATGAAATCCATGCATATCTAGTATAATCATCGATGAATGTAATATAATAACATTTTCCCCCTAGAGAATTAACGGAGAATTTACCTGAGAGATCAGAGTGAATAATTTGGAATGGCATTACAGATTTTCTCTGTTTTGAGCCTCCGGACTTGTGTACGGATTTTGAGAAGATACATGTTGGGCAATTAAATTCTTCTGGCCTATTTGGAATGATTTGTGGATATTGTCTTCGTAGATTTGACATTACACTTTCACCAGGATGACCAAAACTTTTATGAGCTTCCATGTAAGAGGTGAAAAATGTATTATATTTAGTCTCTTGAATTACAAATTGCTTAGAAGAATCCAAAGTTGCAAACATCCATTCTTGCTCATTAATCAAAACTTTTCGCTTTCCGTTTTCCGACAAAATTTTGTAGCCTTCCATCTCCAATTTACTTTCAGATATCAAGTTTCCACCTTTCAATTGGGGGACATATAATACATCGCGAATAGTTACTGTGCTGTTTTTCCCAGTACTTGTCCGGAGATTTAAAATAAGATTACCTTTGCATTCTACGGGAATTTCACATCCATTTGCAATTGTCACAATACCTTTGTGGTGTCTCATGGAGGTAAGGAGTTCTTCCCGTGAAGTCATATGTGTGGAACAGCCTGAGTCAAGGATCCAGAATGATGGCAAATTCTCAATCGAGGATAAAAAGGCCTTATCGTGTGACATGTTGGGAATTATAACTTCGGGAAGGTCATAATCCGGAAACGAAGCAATGTTTGCCTTATTAATACCGGATGAGGATTTATTTTTAAATTCGGATTTTTGACGTAGGTATTCCTTTAGTTTTCTGCACTGGTTATGAGTGTGTCCTCTATATTTATTCCCATTCTTTTTGCACCATGTGCATTCTTTTACCTTATTATTATTATTTGATTTTTCATTTCCAAAGTAAGCCTTGGATGAAGATGAACTTTCGATTTGTTTGAAAGAATTCATGTCGAGCAGTCGGCGGTTTACATCAGCGAATCTAAGGTCTTCCTTTGTAGTGAGATTATCAATAATATTGTTATAAGAAGGAGGGAGAGATAGAAACAAGTACATAACCTTGACTTGTTCAACAGATAGAAAATTACGAAGTGCGATTGCTTCTGGACGGGTGGATCCAGAACAGCGAGAGTAAATATGAGAATATGCGGTTTCAAATAAAGTGATATGACTGGAGACTGCATCTCCTTCTCCCATCCTAAGTTCACTGAATTCCTTGAAGAGTTGAATAGTAGATGTTGTCGTTTCATAATCATATTTCTCTTTTAAAAGCCGCATCGCTACCCTGGCCGATTCAAGTTCTTCGTCACATGAGCAAACCAATTCTTGTAGATCATCCGAAACCCCATTTAGGATTGCGGAGTGAGCCGCATCGTTCCTATCATTGTACCTCTCCAATCGCATATTATAATCATCATTTGTTTCATCTTTTCTTTTTACTGGTCGAACCTCTTTGTCGTCACCATCACTAACAACTGTCCATAGCTTGGCTCCTCTCAAGGCTATATGCCATGATTTGTACCATCTTCTGAAATTTGATTGACCGACTAGAATTGGTAGATTGGCCTTTTGATTGCCGAGTATAACAACAGTGTTTGTATTCATTGTGGATAAGGTTTAATTTTGACTTATAATCTTGGCAAAACCCGGGCTCATAACCACTTGAAAGTGATTATGCACAGCTTTATATAGTATATTAAATAAAGGGAGGAGATAAATATATGGTGATTCATATGGACTTGAAAGGTATTGATAGAGATAAGGATTAATAGTTATCCTACTTTCTAAACTAACTGAAGGACTACCCATTATATAGACAAGATTGGATGTAATCTAAAATACACTACAAGATTCTAGATGTATCTTTATCTCTGTAAAAGGATCTTTAGATATCTAACATATTCTAACATATTCTAGAATATAGTAGAATATAGTAGAATATAGTAGAATATCGGAATATAGAATGAGCTTAGTCATTCTCATTGACTATACATGTTACTGCATGGACTAAGGTATTAGATGCAGTAATGTCATTATCTTACTTACAACAGGGTCTGCAGGTGGCTGCTCGATATTTTGCGATGGTGATTTCTGTGATGGCATAGTATTTTGAGGTGGGTTTGGATGTTGGTAAGGTCGGTTAGTTTGAAGAGGTGAGCTAGAGGCAGTGAAGGATGGAGGATCAAGGTAGGTTGCAAATGTAATAGGGCGGTAAGTTGAATTTGCTTTCGTTTCTTGGGTCCATGCGTGTATTTCATTATCAAATTTAATGCAGAGAGCGGCAAAGTCAGTAATGTTGGTAGGAACATCCCTACCCAATATCATAGCCCTTATGCTGGGTTTTAAACCATCCCGAAAAAACATTATCTTAACTTAGTCTTGGGCCCAAACTAGTTGCGAAGTAAGGGCAGTGAATCTAGAATAGTATGCTGAGCACGAGCCAGTTTGTTTTAAACCTTTTATCTCCCTTTCCGCTGTGGCCTGCGAATCAGGGTCGGCAAATCCAGCTTCTAAACCGCTTAAGAAGTCGTTATATGTGGAGAATTCGACCTCTCCATTGCTTTGGTTGACAAATGGCTTAAGCCAGTCGAAAGCTGCTCCTCGAAGGTATCCAGCTGCAAATTTTATCTTAGACTTATCGTTGCTGTACTGGTGAGGATACGTCCCTAAACAGAGTGTCACAGGCTTGATGCCTGACCTTAATTAGTCATTAGCCTAATTCTTGTCACAGGGTTGAAGCATGTCTTCAATTAGGCAGACATCTAACCCTTCTTGGCATTTAATTGTTTCAATCATTATTACGATTATGCGCATGGATAATGTCATGAAGTGATTTAGGCTCACGTGATAATATGTCACTAATGACGTAGCCGCTTACCTCGCGTCGCTTGAGGTCATGACGTGAAGGTTATTTTTAGGTAAGGCTAATTCTACAACTCGATTCTTACAACATTGAGAATGAGGCTATCGTGACTGTGCGGGTAAGCCTGACAGTGTTATAATTTTGGGGCTAAGATAATGGTAATCTTAGTGACATTTGTCTATTTATAGGATCGTATAGGGAATTGGAGTTAGGAGATTTGTGTATAAAGCTTATGGATTCCGCTGACTTCAATCTTCAGCTTAGCAATTTTGTAATATTAAGAATTGTATCTAACACCACTCTTACTTCGATATACTCAATTCAGTCATATTGTTTATTTTAGCTTTGATCTACTTTAATTACTTCATTAAAGATATCCCATCTTGCGTTTATCATTCGTATCTGAGACTTCTACGAGGTGACTTACAGCTTAACCTCTACTGCTTTCTGGCTTCGACTTTCAAGCAGATACGATTCATAACAGATAATTACTACTAACGTGCATAATTATCATTAGCAAGGATAAGGTAATATGCCGGGATTGAAGCCCTGCATTGATTTATAATTTCTTAAGCGAGATATATTCACAGTCTTAATGTAATAACCGAAGCTATTCGGAAGGTCATAAACTAGGTTCAACAGTCATGACAAGAAAACTCATTTTAAAGTTAAGATGATTGAAATGTGATAGGAATGAAGTGAGAGATTGGGATCCCGATCAAGAGTATTCCTCTGATATTGCATTTGTTAATGGGAGATGAATATTTCCTGATATGTAAATAAATAGGGGAGATTCTTCTTACATCTCTTCCTTCTTTACTTCAAGATTTTCTTTTGTATATAGCTCTGAGTACCTTGAGAAAATCAACTTGCTTTAAGACCGTTACAGATAAAGCGAGTCCGACATGCGCCTTATGGTTATTTGAAAGCTCTTGAAATCCCAGAAAAACGATGGGAGTCTGTCTCCTTTGATCTAATCACCGGCCTCCCAATATCCAATTCCTTTGATGCCGTGTTAGTAGTCGTGGACCGACCAATCAAAATGGCTCACTTCATACCTTGTAACGCTAATCTCGACTCGCTGACATTTGCACGTCTTTACTGAGACTCAGTATTCCGCCCCCATGGTCAACCCTAATCGGTTTTTTCGGACCGTGAATCGACATTCACTTGAGTATACGACCGAACTTTGTAAATTATTAAACATAAGGTCACGACTTAGTACCGCATTCTACCCTCAGACCGGCGGACAAACAGAACGGGTAAATGCAATTCTAGAACAATATCTCCGAGGCTATATCTCGTACCAACAAGACAATTGGGTTGATTTCTTGTCCCTTGCTGAATTCGCCTATAATAACACTACTTCCACTACTACGAAAATAACTCCGTTCTTTGCCAACTATGGCTATAATCCTCGATTCGATATAATGAACACCAGAGTACCTTCGCCGATCTCATCTCTAGAAGTAAATAAATTTAAGGAAAAAATCGAAAAACTGGAACAACATCTTCGTCGAGAAATTCGGTTAGCGCAAGAAGTTTATTCCGAATATGCTAACAACAATCGTATTCTCCCTCCTATCTTTACCATTGGTTCACCTGTTTGGCTCCTACGAAAAAATATTAGAACTTCAAGACCCTCAGATAAACTTGATTATAAACGATTAGGTAGGACCCTTCAAAATTTTTGATAAGATCTCCACTCACGCCTACAAATTAGAACTTCCACCGACCATGAAAGTTCACCCTGTCTTCCATGTCTCGATGCTCGAACCACTCGCTTCCGACCTTCTTCCTGGGCAAAAACAGATCCCTCCTCTACCCGTCGTAGTCGATGGTGAACTCGAATTCCAGGTAGAAGAAATTCTTGACGCAAAACCAACCCGAAACCCACACCAACCCAAATACCTTGTCAAATGGGTGGAGAAATCTCAACTTAACTTTGAAACCGTATGAACACGTTAAAGATTTAGAAGCACTCGATATGAATTTGTCATAAACCTCTAGTTGTTGCTCTGAGGGCTCAACTGTTGATATTGGCTCCCCCTGATCTGCTTCTTCAAGCACAACGATCGACTCAGTCTCATCTTGGCTGTGACGGCTGTTTAGCCGATGATAGTCCTGCAGCCTACGATAACCATCGCAGGCTCTTATCAGCACAAGACGGAGAGCGTCGAAATAAACCATAATACTGACTTGTATAAGAATGCTAATAATAGAGAGAAGTTACCGTATTCCTTACAAGGATACTATGTCATGCAAGTATCCAGGATCATGGGTACAGTATAAATAAATAGACTGAGTCACCTTTCAACTTACCAATGCTAGTCTTAAGTATTCGTTAATAGAGATAGACGTTTGAGAGTTGTTAGAAGAAAACACCGACGAAGGAACACGGAATATGTATATATGTAATTTTCATTTTCATTTAGTTAGCATTTTTCTTCATAGAAAATTATAAACAACCATAACTCCTACATGTGCTCATTGCTATGTATAGTTAATCTGTGACATTGGCATGCCGAATCAGTGAATTGTGATTCATCGTCTGTAAAATTATCGGTGTCAGGAATTGTACAAAGTCATATTCTTATTGGTTAATATATTGGCCAATCAGATCTGGTGTAGTATTTCAGATGGTGTTCCGTTTGATTCCATTAGGTTCTAGTGGACCTTATTGTTATACCGTACGCTATTGGTCCTTGTTAACAGATATCGTATTTCTACTTGATTCCCTATCGTTCTATCGAGTTTCCTGAAATAGTATGGCTTCATCAGGTATCTCCATAGAACTCATGTATATAAAGAGCCATCTCTTCTCCAATTCTGATCTCTTCAGATTGGAGTCTTGTATATAAATTCTCCTTGTTATATCTTGTCCGAAATATTATATTCTTGAAAGGATAATTGTTAAGAGAATGACTCTGTAAGGGGTAGAAGCGTGGTGTAGAATACGATATACTTTTATCTTATATTGATGTTGTTAACTAAAGTACTATACTAGACTTCATATAATACGTTCTAACTAAGCGAGACTAATATAAATATCCACGTGACACTGCATGTGACCTAAATACTCAACACTCCCCCATATGTCTCATGGCGGTTCCAAGGAATCCTGAAAGGACCAAAATGTATTCACTAACATATAATTCCAAGTTGACTTTTGAACCTCTCGAAAGCTACTCTCTGAAGGGGTTTAGTCATCCCATCAGCAACCATATCAGATGTTGGAATATATGATACTTTAACACGACCTTTTGCTGCAAGATCACGAATTAGATGGTAGCAAACATCTATATGCTTTGACCGCTCATTCAAATGAGGATTCTTGGTTAATGCGATAGCTCCCATATTGTCACCAAGCATTTGTACTAGCTCTGGGTTTGCACCGACATATTTTCCACGTCCAATATCCCTAAGCAGCTGAGCGAACCACTGACCTTGTTTTGTACATGATAAAAAGTGCAATATACTCTGCTTCACAGCTTGATGTTGAAACACATTTTTGCTTTCTGCTTGACCATGAAATAGGGCCTCCATACATAGCAACACTTCCAGAGATACTCTTTCGGTCTGACTTATCATTTGCCCAGTCCGCATCTGAATACATAACCAAATTTCCGTAAACTCCCCCATGCCCATATCGTAGCTTTTGTTTGATTGTGGATTTGACATATCGTAACAAATTCTTTAGTGCATGGCCATGGTGCTTTGCTGGATTATTCATATATTGACTCAACTTGCCGAGAGTAAATCCAATGTCGGGACGCGTGAGTATAGTTGCATAAAGCAAGCTTCCAATTACTTGTTGGTATTCCGAAGCATTTATTCGCTCATCAGTCTCATTTGCAGGCCGCAGTGACTCATAGTCAGCAATCGGAATCTTCTTTGGCTTTTTCTTCTCTGCTGTAATTCCAGTCTTGTCAAGGATTGTCTTAAGGTACTGTTCTTGGTCTATAAATAGTGATTTATTTTTCCTATCACGCGTAACTCTAGCGCCAAGAATTTTCTCTATCTCGCCCAAGTTCTTGGCGGTAAAACGAGCCGAGAGTTTTTCGAAAAATGATAGCAACTCAGCTTTTGAAACAGCCGCAGCAGCTATATCATCAACATAAACTAGTAAGATTACACCCGTATTATTATTTATG
>QVIK01000828.1:0-17699 GCA_003957845.1 Oidium heveae | reverse complement strand
TCGGTAGGGGAGAAACATTCAAAAGCTGGGTGATTTCTAGTGATTTTTCTAGAAATATCTCTACATATATAGGGTTCTTGAATAAGCAAAATATCAATTTTTAGCTCGAAGGCGACGTTCAGAGCAATTTCGTGGGTAGTGGAGCTACGAGCCACATTTATAGATAAGATTTTGTATGGTGGAGTTATACTATTCATTCATATGATTCGGACTATTTTGGGAGCTTCTGCCGCGGGTAGGAGTTGAAAATGCGGCAAAGCGACCGCGGGCCGGAGTAGGCGACTCAGTAAAAAGCCTTCTAGCAGTTTGAGGGATTACTTGGGTGTCGACTTCCTTGTCAGAGGTTACCGTTTGGGTAGATTGGGATGAAATCACATCACAGTGGGCTTTTTTCAGGCGCATTCTAGCTGCGGATGCCACTTGACGGATATGTGCCATTTCAGTCTTAGAAGGTAATTTCTGGTCTTTTTTGGGACGGATCAAGCATTCCAGAGAGTCGGCAGGATGAGGTCCGTGGCAGTTAACACACTTAGGGGGACATTGGTGGGTTCGAGTCGGATCACATGTGGTGTGTCCCTTTTCATTGTGTTGAGTGGATCCGTAAATTCGACAACGGGGGGTTTTGGTGCAAGTCCGCTCATTGTGCCACCCAAAGCATTTTCCACACTGAGGTATCTTGGTTTTTTTCTGTAAAAACTTTGTGTACACATGTACGCCAAAAAGTGGTAGGATTCTTGACAGCTTTGTAGTTTCCTCGGGAAACAAAACAACCCAATTCCTTTGACTGAAGTGCTCCGACCCGCCCGAGTCGCGAGGAACAAGTACGCTGACTGGCGTGATGTTGGTAAGACTTCTTAGAGCTTCGGCTATAATAGCACTGGTTATTTTGATTTGTTCAGTCGTAGAACCATTAAAGCCCGTGTATGATTGTGGTATGCCTGAGAGTAGGTATGCCTTGTGTCTAGTTGGCTTTTCAACTTTACACTCTCCTCGTGTCGAGAGGTATGCTTCTATTTCGCCCATACGGTTGTATAATGTATCTCTTGCAGGAACGGAAGTGGGGCAGATTGCAAAGCCGGTTTTAATGATTTGTATCTCACGTATGAGGTTTTCCTTTAGAAAATTTTTTAGGTCCAACATCACAGCATACGGGGACATTGTTTGCGCCGGATGTCCTTCAGAAACTCGGACAAAAAGACGATAGTCTTCGACTCTTTTAGATGGTGGCCTTGTTGGGACGGTAAAGTTCATGGGCTTAGGAGGGAGTGGATGTTGGAGCTGAGGTAAAGGGGCTTCAGTAACTGCAGCGTAAGTAGATTTTGATTGCCGGGCTATATCTTTCGGGAGATTTGTAGTAGATACTGTGGCATTAGGGGCAACTCTCTTTTCTTTCGATTTCGCGTATGGAGGAGGAGGGCGGGGTGTGCCTTTGACATGGCGTTCAAAGTGACTTAAGGCCACAATATTTAAATCGATTATAAAGTCTTGAAAAGATTTTACAAGGTGTTCAGGTAGATTACTGTTAGCTTTAGCTTTAGATTCATCCAGAGTTTTTGCTATCTTTTCGAATAATAGTTTTGCCTCTTGTGTTCGGGTCTCTGCAGCAGAAGTAGTAGACAGTAGGATATCCNTGGAGCTGAGGTAAAGGGGCTTCAGTAACTGCAGCGTAAGTAGATTTTGATTGCCGGGCTATATCTTTCGGGAGATTTGTAGTAGATACTGTAGCATTAGGCGCAACTCTCTTTTCTTTCGATTTCGCGTATGGAGGAGGGCGGGGTGTGCCTTTGACATGGCGTTCAAAGTGACTTAAGGCCACAATATTTAAATCGATTATAAAGTCTTGAAAAGATTTTACAAGGTGTTCAGGTAGATTACTGTTAGCTTTAGCTTTAGATTCATCCAGAGTTTTTGCTATCTTTTCGAATAATAGTTTTGCCTCTTGTGTTCGGGTCTCTGCAGCAGAAGTAGTAGACAGTAGGATATCCGTCAACGACTCTCCCCCGTCAGTTGAGGCGGGGCAAGTTAAAATAAGGGGAGGAGGATGGGTAGGAGGTAGGGTAGGAAAGTTATCCATAGTAGGTAATTTTTGGTTCATGTTTATGAGTTTGAATTTGATAGTAAGGCTGTAATAAGAGTAACTTTACGATTCCCACCCCACGTGATATTTAATTAATTCTCAATCTTTCTACGTCATATACTTACGTAATCCCTTGGAATTATGTCGTTGCCTTAGATACGAAAGTTGTATTGCTGTAATTAAAAACAACCTTATCAAACACAGCCACATGAAGTGGCACTATTATAATTTCAACCTACTTTTGTTCATATATAGTAAAGTTCTTCTGAAGTAAATCACGTCCATGAAAGATCGCCGCATTTATCGAAATGCATTACTTTAAATATGCGATTTTACTACATTAATTAGCTAAAAATTATTTCTTAAAGCTTTGAGTCAAATAGTTTAATATATCTCTTGTTTTGATCATGATTAGATTTATTCATATTAGCGTGGGAATAATGTAGAATCAGGAAGGTGAGACATAATTGGCCAGACGGGACAGTTCCTTAAGCAATAATTTGAAGAGAGGCATCTAGTACAGGCCCTTTTAAGAAGCTTTGTACAACTCGGTCATAGAGAAATTCTATGCTCCATCATCATCAAAGTTCCGCTCACAATGAGCTAGTATATTTTTGTTAACATGCCATCGACAAAAGATGGACTTTGTCTTTTCCTGCGGGAATAATAAATCGATGGGGATTAATTAGAGCCCGTTCACAGTTCGTTATAATTATCCCAAGCCGGTGTGGAGATTGATATTTTACGTAGCTCTCTAGTGCCCAAAAGTAGTAATCTTCTTCTTTTTCTTCGGCCAAGAAAGAAAAAGCTGCCCAAAAAAGACTTCTGCTCTCTATCTGTGCCTAACATGCAAAGACTAGGTATCTCGAATCGGTTAGTCTTAAATGTGCAGTCCATTGCTATCACTTCCGAGTTCTCTTTAGCCCAACGAAGAGAGTGCTTGGAGGCTAGGGTTAAACTTTTGGTACTGTAGAAAGCTGCAAATATTGGATGATGGTCCATGGTTATGAGTTGCATAGCATCTATCATCTTGGTTTCCGAACTCCTATCCTCCTCCATCTTCAATTTTGAGCTCAGCTGCGTAAAAGGCAAACTTAAAACCGGTTCTACGTGTAGTATTATTTCGTTTCCTGTTAACTATTGTATCTTTGTATTTTTCCCCTCAACAGACTCAAGCGATATTTATCAATCGTCGTAATCAATCTTTCCGGAGACGTACGTTGGCGACTGAGAGCACAAGGCCATTTTCATAAGCATGCTTTTGAGCTGACTTTAGAAGAGACTCAACATGAAGAAGCGAGAGAAGGAAAAAGGAAAATGGAAAAAGGAAAATGGAAAAAGGAAAATGGGGAGGTCTGAATTTTTTTTGACAGAAAAGGTAAGTGAGACAGTAGCAGCAGCTCTAATAAAGACTCTCTAAAAAGTCAGTTACTTTTATCGGTTGATATTCATTGTGAAATGAACTACTGTTAGCATGAATGTTTTATTAAATGAATTACCTCGCGTCATTAATATAACGAATAGATTGAGAAAAGGATAATCTAATAGTATATTTCTATATTTTTTATTTTTTTTATTCTAAAATCCTCGACCTTGTCTTCTTACCACAGGCTTTCTCACAGCACCTTGGGAGGTAATAATTTTATTGTCATTAGTGATATTTTTCCTTTTCCCCACCTGATGATTGCCAGCAAGAGTCATGATAGAAGTATTGGTGTTAGCAGTAGGATACGACGACGACGAGTGGTGGGCCTGAGATGAGGAGAAAATCAAGGACGAGGATAATTGTTTCTTACTTTGATCACTACGAATCAGCTGGTCTTGATTTTGCTCCAATTTATTTTTTAGATCACGGCATCTATCTTCTGCCATTTTTGCTTCAATTTCCATTTTCTTGTTAAATTCGACCTCTGTGACTCGTTTCTCTCGAGCCGAATAACCTTTTTCTTTAACCGAGTAAAATACACCTCCAAGTTCAGCGAGCCAGTAGGGGTCTACTGAAGTCACAGTGGACATATATTCCTTTGATGTAAGGATTAGTTCGTGATATACTACATAATCTGGGAGATATCCAAGTCCGTAGAGGGCACTAGTAGGATGCAATTGTACTGTGACACTCGTCCTTAGATTGACATATTCTCCTAGACCTTTAACTTTTGCTGCCTGATGATAGTAACCTGAACATATACATTTTCGAATCACATCCCAATCAGTCCCACAGCTAACCACTTCTATCCTTTGTATTTTGAAAATATCCGACAATTGTTCGCGAATTTCTTTTGCTCTACGTAGTGACTTCGGATGAAGAAAATGTCTCAAACACCAGGCATCAGAGAACCCATTGGCTTTCCATTGTGAATAAACATGAAGATAGGTCAAATGATCTGACTCTGGGACAAAGAATTTCTCACGAGCGGCGTCTGATTCTTCTTGGCGCTCTTTAGGCCGGTAAAAGACATTGGGTACTGAAAGCATCGAGACAATTGTTAGCATTTCTTCACTACAACCATATTCTTCTGATGTTATAAGTATCTTTGCCAAAGAAGGATCCATGGGAAAGGCTGTCATTTTCTTGCCGATCTCCGTTAATTCACCAAGGTTATCTAGCGCTCCTAGAGCCCATAGGTCAAACAAAGAAGTAGTAATGGTGTCTTGCGGTGGTGGATCCATAAAATCAAAGTCTAACAAATCTTTCACACCAAGCCATTTCAATAATAGAACTGTATTACTGAGGTTTGTACGTTGAATTTCGGGTATTGTCTGTATATATAGTTCATCCTTAAAAGCAGCCTCAGTAAATAAATGAAAGGCCTTGCCGGGTCCAGTACGTCCGGCACGTCCAGCTCTCTGAGAAGCATTTGCTTGTGATATGGGCGTGATCTGTAAAGTATCCATTCCCATCCTTGGATTGTATACTTTAAGTTTTGAATACCCCGCATCAACAACATACATTATACCGTCCACAGTTAAACTAGTCTCAGCAATATTTGTTGCCACTATCACCTTCCTTACTCCCGGTGCTGCCTTATCGAAGATTTTTGCTTGTAAATCTGCGGGCATTTGACTGTAAATCGGAAGTATACTGAGTTTTGGTGGATCATTTAGGGCATCCAGCCGCTCTCTTATTAGCTCACACGTGACTTCTATATCTTCTTGGCCAGTCATAAATACTAAAATGTCACCAGCACCCATTGCAACATGTATAGAAAGAACTTGCTGTACTGCTTGGTCAACATAATCTTCAACAGGTGATTTATGGAACATGACATCGACGGGAAAGGTTCTACCTGGGATGAAAAACTCGGGTGCACCACCGTAGAAATCAGAAAACTTCTTCGAATTCATAGTAGCAGATGTTACTATAAGTTTTAGGTCTTGTCTACGAGAAAGAACTTTCTTAAATAACCCCATTAGAACATCAGTATTTAGCGCTCTTTCGTGGGCTTCATCCATTATCACGCAAGAGTAACGGTCAAGATCAGGCTCGTTGAGTGACTCTCGTAGCAGAACACCATCTGTCATGTATTTGATAACCGTCTCCTTACTTGTACAATCTTCAAATCGAATTGCATAACCAACAGTACTTCCTAGTTTACATTCCATCTCTTCACTGACACGCTTAGCTACACTCATGGCTGCCACTCTTCGTGGTTGTGTACATCCAATAAGCCCAATATCTCCATATCCATCCTCATATAAAAATTGCGTAAGCTGAGTAGTTTTGCCAGATCCAGTCTCACCAACAACTATGATTACCTGGTTATCCCTAATAACCCTAAGTAAGTCTTCACGAACGGCAAAAGCAGGTAAAAACTCTCTTTGTTCTTTCAAGGATTTGCTTTGACTGAAATTACTTGCACCTTCACTTTTCTTCATATGCTGAGAAAATTTACTATTAGCTTGTTCAGCCTCGCCAGGGATAGAACCCGCACTATCACCTTCTTCTTCTCTAACATTCATAAGATTTCCAAGTGTTGTGCCAGCAATATTTGTAGCTTCTTGTGCTTGCTTTTGTCTTTCTTTTTGCTGGCGCTTCTCTTTCACAACTCTACTGCCTTTGCGACTAAATACGGCCATATCGCTTTGATAATCTCGCACTGCCGGAACGGGCTCTAATTGCTTTGAAAATACTGTTCTTCCATCGAGGAATGGTGGCCTAAGATCATGAACGAGGAGATGGACTCTTATACCTTCATCATCATTTTCAAAGTCATCTCCCATATCCCTTCGTTGAGCCACACCAGAAGTGAGCATTCGATTCGTTTCCCAGGCATCAACATCTCTCTGTTTCTGTGATGCTCTAAGACTCATTCGCTTGCTAATTTTTTTTTCCGCTAACACTAATTCATTCTGTTGGTCTACCCACGAGCTATCATACGATCCAAAGGGATTATGAGTGTCATCTCCAAAAGCATGTCCGGACTCATCCCCTGCGTACCAGTCCCTATCAAGAGCGTTCGATTCCTCTTCATTGATAGACGGCTCAGATAGTTTATTGTTTTGCGAAGATGAGATTGATGGATAATTTAAATGCGATCTAGGCGTAGGAGGGTTATAGGCGGTGCTGGCGCGGGATTGAGAGCGCGAGGCTGAGCCTAAACGACTATTTCGGGAATTGAGTTTGTTTGGTAAAGTGAATCTGTCGTCAGATCTCAATGGGTTAAAGTTCAATTTACGCCTTTTAGGGCTTACTTTTTCATTCTCCTGAAGCATCATCATTGTACCCATCAATCCAGCTTTCCCGAGCAGGGTTAAGATGTTGCGTTGCTTACGTACACAATGTTCATCAAGCTAAGATAAGCATCCCACAGGGATAAAGCGATAAGAAGAAAGCTAAAAATAATTTTTTTGCTGCAAATAATTCCGTATGAAATCAGCCGCCAGACATCACTACACAAAATACTCCAAATATGTCAATGATCACAGCTACAGCTTGGATACGTCGCGGAGTCGCTGCTCCCTTCCCCTCAAAATATGTTTTTGATGAAAGCGAATATCAGCGTATTGCGGATCTCACGAAGTTACAACTTGATGATGCAAATGAGGATATGAAGGATAATCTTGGAAGTGTTCCCGATGATTCTAAAACCGAGAAAGATGATAAAAGTGGATCAGACTCAGATACATCGGAACATATGGAAATTTCGACGTTGGTTACTCTGATTGCTTTATCCTAATTTTTCCTTTTACTTGCTAAGTTCATGTAGAGAGGAAGATGATTTGAAAAAGTATGATCTAGAACACTACGATGATGAAGTTCAAAATATGGAAGAGAGTTCGGATAAATGCTTTAGCATGTTTGGCAATCTTAGGTCTCTAATCTATTATGATTCTAATGCCGATGATCCATATATTACTTTACCAGAGAATGATGAGGAAGATGAAGAACGAAAAGAACTTCAAATCTTACCCACAGATAACTTAATAATTGCAACAAAAGTAGAAGATGAGGTAGCCAATTTGGAAGTTTACGTGTATGAAGATGAGGTGGACAATCTATACGTACATAATGATATAATGCTACCTGCAATCCCAATATGTTTAGAGTGGCTAGAGTTTCCTGTTGGAAAGTCAGACAAAGAAAATAATTCTGGTGCTAACTTTGTTGCTGTCGGAACATTAGATCCTGATATTGAGATTTGGGACTTGGATATGATTGATTGTATGTACCCTAATGCCATTTTGGGGCAGGAAAAAAACGAAAGTGACCAAGGATTACTTAAAAAAAAGAAGAAGAAAAAGAGGTCCAAGAAAGCAAATGATCAATTTCATGTGGATGCCGTTCTCTCGCTTGCTTCAAACCGACAACTCCCAAATTTACTTGCTTCTTCATCTGCTGACAAAACTGTCAAATTATGGGATCTTAATACTACTAAGTGTGTTAAATCATATGATAATCATACAGATAAAGTTTGTTCAATACAATGGCATCCTGTGGACTCCACCGTTTTATTAAGTGGAAGCTATGATCGAACTGTCATAGCCGCTGACATGAGAGCACCTCAAGCTAAAGTGCCAGTTTGGGGAGTAGAGAGTGATGTAGAAGCTGTTAAGTGGGATCTACATGATCCAAATTTCTTTTACATCACGACAGAGGGTGGTATGGTTCACTACCACGATGTGCGAATGGCGCCGCCTAGTCCCAGTGCTAGCAAGCCAGTTTGGATGCTACAGGCACATGATAAATCTGTTTCCGCTTTTGACATTAATCCCAATATACCTGGATTTATAGTCACAGGGTCCTCAGATAAATTTGTGAAATTATGGAATGTGCATTCAACAGGTCCCTCGATGATTGCATCTAGAGATTTAGATGTTGGAAGGGTTTTCTCGACTTCTTTCGCACCTGACCAAGAGGTTCGATTTAGACTCGCTGTTGCTGGTAGTAGTGGCTCATTACAAATTTGGGTGAGTACTGAATTCTCTTCGTTCCCCCAAAACAAAAAAAACAACGTGAATGAGACAACACTTTTTAGTTTGAACAGATCTCCATTCAGATAGTACTAATGCGATAAGTTAGGATACTTACAACAATTCTGCTGTACGAAATACATTTGGTCATGTTTTAAAAAAATCAGCACCATGAGTGACCCAAAATTTATGTTCTAATAACGAAAAAATCTTCTATTACAGTATCTAACACTAATATCATGATCATGATAATCTAAATCAGTACATTGCACTGGCTATCTTACTCAGAGTTTTCAACCAAGATACTATGAATCCAGCCTTGTTGAGCTATATTAAATGAGCAAAACAAACAACCCCTAATCTACAACCGTAGGAGTAAAACTGCACGAACGCCCATACCTGTTAGAGAACAAAACGTTTGTTATCGCCACGTGATATATAACTTCACACGTTGCCATGAATGTATATAAATCTCGGAGCCTAGCAATAGATCTTTTTCATCTTGTAAACAATCTAAATCACCAGATCTAACATTGTCGATTTGACAAACATCCCATATCGTGATAGTACCGAAGTCTGGTTGAATGATTTGATAGTATTTAACCTCTGATATACTCACCTTTTATTTTTAAAAATAGGCACCGCTCATACGGACGTCAAGTTAGCTTAATACCACTAATAAGCCCCTTTCTTTGATCTTTTTCATATTAGGAAATGATGGTGCTCATACTCCATGATCTTATTTTTCATTTTTTATCCATATAATGAATTATTATTATCGCTTACCAGGCTATTTACTCATGATTCTTCTGCATGAAACCTAACGATGGGATGGATTTGGGTTATGAGGATGTAGCTTGGGTCAAAGTTGAATTATGAAATATGTAATTGTTTCATATAAGAATGAACCCTCATCCTTAGCACGTGTTATTTACACACAAGGCTTGGAGTAATAGACAATAATCATGGATATATATAATGATCAAACCAGAAAATTGTGGCACTACTCTGGGTCTTTTATTGACATTGTTATCTTGCTCCTATATTCTTTTGTCAACTTGCACTCGACAATAACTGCTTTTCATCGCCCTACTTTTAACCCCTTTTGCATTGCTACCTATTTAGAATTGTCAAATTTAATTCCTGTGACGAAAGGTGAAATTCACACATGTAAGCTTTGAAGACCTTAGATTTTTCTACTCGACTTATAGTCTTGATATATCAGCAGATTAAAGGAATTGCTAAGGACTATGCACCGAGGGAAATCCCAAGGAGGTAATTGCTAGTCTGAGACTCCAGTAAGTTGCTGCGCAATCAACAATAGCTGGAAAGACCAACTAGATGAACGATTTCGCTGTTGTCTTTAATTTTCACCTTACAGTAGAATCTGTCATATCCCACAGCTACTTAATCCACAAAGCAATATGAGTTTTGACGGGCTCTACTGTTTGAAATAATTTCTAGATGAGATAAATCTGTACCCCAGCAGGTTAGAAATTTCATTACTGTCATCACTTTATAAACCCTACTTCGCCATTACATTTTTTCCAAATCCAATGAAAATAAGCTATTGTCTGATGTACCTTAAAATTTATTAGTCTTAAAAACTGAGTTTTCGCTATTTATTTTGAGAATTATGGGTCTTCTCAAGCCAAATATCTGCTCGATATTATTTGTGAGAACTATTTATGTTCAACTTAGAAACCACCTTTTTTTAAAAAAAAATCTCACTGGAAGCATTACTTACAGGTGATATACATAAATATGTAAATGTGTTAAATACGATATCGCCAGACACTGGAATTTACCCGGTGCCATTAATAATAAACTTGATGCTGAGCGACTGTTTCCGCAGCAGAGGTGCCGGACGCATGGAGGTCACAATAAGGCTCAGCAGGAGTATAAGTTAAGAAATGCAGGTTAACGAGCCCTGATGCCTCTTTTGACAACCTAAAATTAGTATATGGGATGTGGAAGCCATGCTATAACTTAATAGATAATTGGCTATCTGACAGATTTGACTATATTGCCAATTTGCTCTTTCAACCAAAAAATTTCACTCGGTATCGATCGTATTTACCGGTAGATTCTGTTGGAAGACTTTTATCTTTATCCTGGCAGCAAAAAAATAGTAGTAGTGGCCTTATCCAGATTTCTAATAGTGACTCAAATAGCGGAGCCTGTAAGCCCCTGCCTCTCGAATGAGATCAGTTAACATACGTACAGCTTCAGTCAGTGGACTGAATTCCACGGCAGCTTCATCAGATATATCGAGTGAACTTCCAAAATTGACGGTCAAGATCGATGTTCTATATTACTTTGATTAGTTTATCGTCTATGATTGGATTTAGATATAATATTATTTCAAATATAAAGGTGTATAATAGTATGGAAATTATCTTATGTGTGTAGAGTAGAGTTTCTAATGTGTTTGAGAGAAGTTGTTTGGTTTGTTTGCCTCTGTTTGTAAAGGTCACAAATCTTATGATTGCTATAGCAATAGACCCATGAGCCAGCCCCAGCATTTACCTTGCCCTTTTGCGCCAGTTAGAAACTAGAAAATTATTACATAATGTTGAAAACTTATCTTATGGGAAAATACAGGGTTTTCGGATTAAATTCGACGATATAAGTGGCTTATTTGAGCTTGGGTTGCAAAATATTAATCGCCGTAAAGTGGTCTGAAAATAACTACGTCATACTCTTGAGATTTAAAATGAAGTGACTTTATGACGCCAAACTTTCGCCTGGAATCCATCGCTAAACACCCCACGTGATCATTTATTAATCAAAGTAAACATTTGATCTGCCACTAATGGAGTAAAATATTAGCTTTGGATGCTACCTTCAGTATGGATGAAGATGATTATGATGAATTTTTAGACGAAGAATTAATTGAGGCATTGACCTACCCTCCTTCAGTTGTCCCATCATTGGTGGTACCAACTAGAAAGAAGCGTCGGATGAACAATGGTAGCAGCCAAGGCCAACCGAGTACGTGCGAGGAGAATGAAGGTTTACAAGACTCACATTTATTCTCTGACTTAGAAAGATTTTCACAAGACTCTGAATCCGAGTCACTATTTCTGGGTAAAGATCAGGCAAATGAATTACCATGTCCGGGTCCTTGGAAAGCTCAAGGACCAATTTACGAGAGAATGGGTATTGAAAATTCATCATTAAAATTTTCTAATAGTAATGGAAGGCAAATTTTATCTATAGATACAGAGTTAGAAGGTCTTCCATCAGATGCGTTCTCGAGTCCAGAGCCACGCCATGTAGCAAATAAATCTTATGATATTGGATCATCACCACTACTTCCAAGTCCAACAATATCACGACAAAGATTGGTAGCTGCTCAACGCGGTCTCCGCCAAACAACATTATTCGGCGGACGTGCGACTCAAGATGAGACAGAGTTGCCACAGACTAGGAAAGTGCATAATTACATAGTTGACTTACCCCCCGAACCACCTACACATCATGCCTTAGACCCTGAAGAATTGAAAACTTGGATCTATCCTATGAACCTTGGGGCAATTCGTGACTATCAGTATTCTATAGTGAAAAATGGGCTATTTCATAATCTACTTGTTGCCCTTCCCACTGGTCTTGGAAAGACATTTATAGCTGCAACAATTATGCTAAACTACTTCCGTTGGACAAAAACTTCCCAGATAATCTTCGTAGCTCCTACTAAACCTCTAGTAGCCCAACAAGTTGAGGCATGCTTCAATGTTGTCGGGATACCAAGATCTCAAACTACTATGCTTACTGGTGGACAAGTACCTGCTCTCCGAGCAGAAGAATGGACAGCTAAACGTGTCTTCTTTATGACGCCACAGACGTTAGAGAACGATTTAGTAAGTGGAATTGCTGATCCCAAGAGAATCGTCCTTTTGGTCGTGGATGAAGCTCATCGGGCAACCGGTAATTATGCATACGTTCGAGTGGTGACATTTCTGCGAAGATTTAACAAAAGCTTCCGTATTTTGGCCTTAACGGCGACTCCTGGATCTTCAGTCGAGGCAATTCAAGAGATCATTGATAATTTAGAAATCTCAAAAGTAGAAATTAGAACAGAAGAGTCAATGGATATTCAACAATTCGTACATAGAAGAGATATAGATCAAATACTACTTGATCCATCAGATGAAATGGTCCAAATTAAGGAACATCTTGCAAAAGCACTCCAGCCCCTTGTGAATACACTATGTACTGCAAATGCATACTGGAATCGAAATCCTATGGCGCTCACAACTTTTGGCATGGTTAAAGCAAGAGCAGCTTGGATGCAGTCAGAGGCTGGAAGAAGAGCTAATGCAGGGCTAAAATGGATGATGAATACCCTATTTGCCGTCCTTGCAAGTGTTGCTCATGGTATTAAGCTTTTAAATTTCCATGGAATTTACCCTTTTTACTCTGCTATCAAAGATTTCCGTGATAGTGAAGAAGAATCTAAAAAAAAACCTGGAAAATATAGAAGTCAGGTTATAAATAGTCCTGATTTTAAAAAAATGATGTTATTAATTGAGTCATGGATAAATAAAAATGACTTTATCGGCCATCCTAAAATGTCATCTCTTTGCGACACTATTTTGAATCATTTCTTAGATGCTGGTGAGGGTAGATTAGGGGAAAATGCACCCCCTTCTGCTACTCGTGTAATTGTATTTGCGGAGTATAGAGATAGTGCAGAGGATATCGTACGAGTTCTAAATAGGCATGGGCCTTTAATTCGAGCATCAGTCTTTGTTGGTCAAGCTGACTCAAAGCGCTCTGAGGGCATGAATCAAAAACAGCAACTTAAGGCGATTCAAGATTTTACATCTGGAAAATTCAATGTGATCGTAGCTACTTCAATCGGTGAAGAGGGTTTGGATATTGGGCAAGTTGATCTGATAGTTTGCTATGATTCTTCTGCATCTCCTATCCGTATGTTACAGCGGATGGGTCGCACAGGTAGGAAAAGGGCAGGAAGAATTGTTTTGCTACTGATGAGGGGAAAAGAAGAAGAATCATTTACCAAAGCAAAAAATAATTATGAGCAGATGCAAAAAATAATCACCTCGGGGAAGCGTTTCAGCTTTCGTCATGATCTTTCCGTCAGGATAATACCTCGGGATGTAGTTCCTGTAGTTGAAAAACGTATTATAGAGCTTCCTATTGAAAATACACAAAGCTCAGAACTACCAGAACCACGACGTAGGCCAAAAACGAAGAAAAAACCAGCCAAGAAATTTCACATGCCTGATGGAGTTCAAACAAGTTTCATAAAAGCTTCAAATTTAAATAAAAGACAATCTTCAAGTAGTTGTGACCTACAATTAAACATAAATTCAAAAGGATTGAATAAAAGCCAATTAGCAATTGTGCCAGTCGCGAAATCAGTCTTTCTTGGGCCTGATGAGGAAGAAGAACTACAACAAAAATATCAGTATATAGATGGCGATGATGTACAAGAAGTTAGCATGCCAGATTTGACAGTTCAAACCGTTGCTCAACGCTCACTTCGCCCGATTAGTAAGATAAGTCATGGAAAGTACACTGAAAGATGTGTAAGACTATTCAAAAATTTGGCTAGTTTTCAGCAATCTGAATATTATGAGCATTTTTGGAATTCTAATGCTGAATTTTCTTTGGAAGGCATTGATCTTCCTACTCTTATCGATGAAACCAAACTCCGTGGAAAATGGCACCGATAAATATTCTAAAGACAAATTTATATTTCTAACTGAAGAAAGGAGGTGACAAAAGAAGCCATACTGCTACACTCAGAAGCTTTTCCAATTTGTGATGCACCAAAATAGAACAACTATTTAGTATTGCGTTGTTTCATCAAAGAATCGAGATTCTTTCCGTGCTTTCATGGCAGTGCCGCAGCCTATGTAAATCACTATTAGTGGCACTTTTTATATTTTCAGAAGGCCTACTATGTTTACAACAGAGAGTTTTTACTGATTAAGGCAAGATTAAAAATACTAGCCATCTTTACTAATTTTATAATAAGTTTTAAGTGGCATAAGTTGTGATTAAGTCTTAAAACTTTATGATAAGAATAGCGATTATCATCATTTCTGAAATTTAAACAAATTCAAATAAACAAGATATATCTTGAGTGGTTTTTATGCCATTGATGATGCCAGTCAATAAGAAATCCTCTCTAAATAACAATTTCGTCCCTATGAATGAATTCTATGGGATCTCCTTCAGAATCACGATATATCAAAAAAAAAAAGAGAAAACTCTTCGTCATCAGGAAGTTGACAACCTGCATTTATTTTGAATGGCAGTTCAGAAGAAATATTTCAGCATAGCTTCATGTTTGTATCAATATTGATGATGGATTATAGATCGTGACGGTATCTAGTCTTTTTGATATAATATGCGTTTTTCAATTCACGCTGCTTTGGACTTATTTTAAATCTGAGAAATAGAAAGATAGGCGTTGAGGTGTTAACGGGAAGGGGGAAAAAATAACAATTAATTACGCAATAACATCTGGTTCTAATAGTACAACTTTTTGTATGTGTGTTTTGAAGGAAAAAAAAAAATACATTACAAAGGGGCTGGCTCGAAGCGAAACTGGAAGCGAGGTTGAGAAATAAAGGGGCTAGAATCAATTTTATCATGAACTGCTTAGTTTTTACACCCTCACTTGAAGAAAAAAATCTTGATCCGAACAAACACACTTGTATCTTACCATTAAAAATTAAGTTTACTGTATTTACGAAGACGTTCTAAGAATTTAATATTCATGTAGTAAAGCCTGGTAATTGAGAGTTTGATGATAATCCTGATGATCTAAAGTCGGTGATAATGATGGTACATTGATGAACCCACTAAATATCAGTAATAACATCCAAGATGATGAAAAAGAGTAGAAATCGGCAATACAAAATTTGACAATCAACTTAATTCTAAGAGTAACTTACAATAGTAATCATCGTCTTAAACATCATGTAAGGGGACAAGAGCTGACGGTTTGTACTTGAAAAGAAATGCCACAAAATAATTTATATTATTACTATGCTTCCCCTTAAATGGGAGCTATTACAACATATACATTAATGAAAAGTTGTCGGTGATCCCAACTATCCTTGTGATCTGTGTACTCCATAAATCTACAGGAGATGTGATGATTTAATTTTAATGAGAGAAGCTGGACCAGCCTCCCTTTGAAGCGTGTCACGTGAGAAGGCTGGATCTGCGTCCTGACCCAGCCCTGCATTGACGGGCTATGCCCGTGACACATCAGATACTCAACAATCTAATAACTAAATCAAACCCTTTCTAGATGATTAATCAGAATAATTTTGAAGTGATCGTAAGATAAACTCTACTCCTAATTTTGTATGACTACAGAGAGTAAGACAAAGAAAGGAAAAAAATAAGACGAGTACTCGCAAATCTTAGAAAATCAGGTTGTTAATTGCTAGACGTGGTAGAAGGACTGGTAAGACTATAAACTCATTAGCAAAAGATACTGAAATGTAAAATCTTAATTTAAACAGCGAGCAAATATAGACATTGAGATAGTATTCTTAGCTCCTCAAGATGTAGAGTTCAATGTTCGTAACTTGAATGAACTTACATTTCTGATCCAACCCTAAATGCAGGTAAAAAATTGGGTGGAAGCGTATGAAGCAGAAATGTCCTCTCTTCTTTAATACGGAAGCTTTCCAGGACTATTATATTGTATTCCTGCGAAAAAAAGTGCTGATCAAAGGAAAAAGTATAGCTCCTCTGAATGCGAACAAAATAATTTCTTTGGATATTGTCGTGAAACAAAGGTTCTGGAAAACCTGGAAGGATCCGACTTTGAAAATGTGCGTGAAATGCGCCCTAATAAAGGTATCATATTTATCACCATATCTCAACTTCAGAATATTGAAACACCCCACATCTAGAGGTTAGGCTAAATGAAATAAGCAGGTAAAAAAAGTGTAATAATGTTGTTCAGCTAGGAATATTTCTCGAATTCTGCATTGACGTAACTTTCATGACCATCGAGAATAAGCATCCGATATGTACCCCTCATTCGTATTTAAATGACTTGATTGAAGTGCTGTAGCCATTTTAGACTTGATCCATTATCTATCTATTCATTGGGAGAGGTTTTAATAATCCAATCTTTTGGGAGGTTGGCTTGATTTAATCAATTGTCGAGGTGTCTACGGCCTTGCACCATCAGAGACGGCGGCATTACATATCCATCACCACTAACGCAAAAAATAGCTGTTGCCCATTCTCGATTACCAGGCTAGGCTGAATTTGGATTCCCGACGCCATTGGATAGCATACTTGGCTTTCATATTGTCTTTGCCCTTAAGTCGAAACCAGTCTTTAATAATGTTCGGATCCTTGCAGAGGACCCTCTGGTAATTTTACGCTCGATTAATGCGTGTTATAAGTTATGGCCATCGCTTGATGAAGCGAAGAGCCTAAAGCTTCCCGATGTGTATTCCACCACGCGCCTTGAAAAGCAATTTGCCCATATATGCCACATCAGCAATATGAACGAAAAGCCTCGCGCGTTTCAATCAAGCACATATCAAACAATCGAGTCCTATTCTATTCGTTCAAAATTTGTACAGCCGGTCGTGTGGTGATATTCGATTGTCTGCCGTAGTTCCAATGATTAAGATTCGCGAAAGGAACTTTATAAAGATGAGAAGGGCGTTTTTACAATATTTTATTTAAATTATCGAATAGGTTCAATCGCAAGGAAAATATGGCTTCCAAGAATAATTTATTCCATTGCATGTGGTTGAGAAATGATGCGCTGAAAGTAATGGGTTACGTTTAGCAAAAAAGTGTTTCGCTCATTGAACTACATAGTGGGTCTTAGAAAATTATAGATTAGTAGGTATTCCCCATTAAGCACTGATTTAGAAGTAAAACATGAGTGTTGGTAAATCCAAGAGGTTCAATATGTGTTTTTTTGTAAGTGTTTCTTATTATTCTTTATTTCTTCTAACTCTGAATGATTACATGCCATTTACTTCGGATAATAGTTTACCCGGTTCAAACACTAAATCCTCTACAATAACTATTACACTTAATACAACAATGATAATGAAAATACCAAACTCCCAAATTCCAACTGACACTGGGGCAAAAATAGAAGAAAGAAAAATTCCAGTACTTGGGGTAGTGAGCGTCGTAGTGTATGAACATATACATCCCATAATATCATCTCCGAAAAATC
>QVIK01000827.1:0-21132 GCA_003957845.1 Oidium heveae | reverse complement strand
CCGTTTAATTGGCCTTTTTAGGCAGGGCTCATTGAGCAGCAATTTGCAGGGTTCACTGGTTAGCAATTACCGTGGATTGGTTGAAAACAACTGATACACGCCAATCAATGAATCGAAAAGGTCCAGATTTATGCAAAGTGGGGGAGGTGGGGCATATAACTTTCTTGGAGGGGGGCAAATAACATTCCCCTATTTTTATTCAGGACGCAAATTCAGGGCTTAATTAATCAATCTAGCCACGCCACCCCCCAATTCCCAGCGTGAGGTTCAATACGCCGGAAAATGATTGTACGCAATTGTTATGCTCATAATGCGCTGCACCATTTTTTGTTTTTTTTATAAATATAACGCACGTTTTTTGAGCGGTAAGTCCAAGTACCTACTATCCGTCCTACCCTATGTCGGCCAACGTGCATTGGTTCCATTATTTTGGTTAGTTCGTCTTAGATCATCAAACCAATACAAAATCCACAAAAACATGCTATATAAATTTTCAGAGGGTAATTTTATAAAATATCTAATTCATTAACGCTTTACCCAATTAGGAATCAGCCCATGTGACTTCCCAATTCGAACTTGAAAATCTGAGCTGAATCTCGTCCTGACCCCTCGTCGGCCAGCGCTTTACCCAGTTGGGAATCAATGNAATTCATTAACGCTTTACCCAATTAGGAATCGGCCCATGTGACTTCCCAATTCGAACTTGAAAATCTGAGCTGAATCTCGTCCTGACCCCTCGTCGGCCAGCGCTTTACCCAGTTGGGAATCAATGCATGTTACTTTCCTATTTGATTCTGAACTGACTCCAGGAGCGTTTCATTCACTGGCACTTAGATGTACTGTTTAATAATTGAAAAACATTTTTTCTATGTAGAGAGAGAGACAGAGAGAGAGACAGAGAGGGAGAGAGGGGGAGATATTCGAACTGTCACGTCACGTTTAGATAAGTAAGAATTGCATTAAACCTTTTCAAATTTCTATTTAAATTTATGTAAAATATTATTATTAGAAATAGCTGTCAACATGCAGAAGATCTCCTTTTGATTATTTGAATGCCTATTCAGGATAAGTCAAATTATTTCTGGTAAGAACTTTTAAGAAGTCAGTCATGTTTTTTTTTTTTTGAAGTTGAGAGATTCGGTAAGTTGAATATGACAGTTGAGAAATAAAATAAATTTAACAAAGACTCACATTTAAAAAAATAAAGTACTCTAAAATTTATAGCATGTTGATAACATTAAAAAACAATAGGATATTGAGAATAAGGAAGTAGCAATCATTGAAAAAAATAGCTGGTTGGTTTGTATTGGATGGTTTCAATTTAATGTTAGGATTGTTAAATTTTGTGTTATTGTTCTTGAAAAATCCAAGGCGCTGAACGGCGAGGGAGTCAGGACGAGATTCAGTTCAGATTTTCATGTTCGAATTGGGAAGTCACATGAGTCGATTCCCAACTGGGTAAAGCGCTGATGGATGGAGATAACGTATTACTAGGGAAGTTCAGCAGCTGAGTTTATATAACCACCCCCCCTCTGGATTCTAAAACATTCTTTAAATTTGGAGAGCGTAGTTCAAATTAGGCTAGTAACAAAAACTAATGCACCTTGGCCGACATAGGGTAGGACGGATAGTAGATACTTGGACTTATACGTATATATTGTTAGTTGACATATTTCGGACTAGACCGACTGTTACTAATATGGTTGGCTCAATTTGATGATTTGAAGGCCGAAAGTATCTAAAGAAGAGGAATTAACAAGACACCATTCTGGACACTGTGTTGATAAGGGGAAATTAGAAATGTTGTATTTTCATGGTACCCCATATATAACACTAAGCCTAATTTAGAATCACTCCTATTCTAGTTCTTTACCCATATCACAACCTCAACTATTTGGTCAGCTAGAGCTTTCTGACGTTTGACTGCTAGCGAAGGAAGTGATCGATTAATCTTAGCAGCTTCACATTTGTGACGGGAAAACTTGATGGAAGAGTGATATCCAGTCACAAAATTGAGCATTCAAATAATTGCTCTGTAAACTGGATTTGAAAGAAATCAACCATCTTTTAGTTACAATTAAAAACAAAAGACACTATGTAGTAGAGTTTGAAGTCTAGAATGGAATGAAGAAAATACCGGCATTTAGGTCAGGTTTATCTCTAACATATAATGTCATCTAATCACTAAGATTAAAATTAAGAATCTAGTCTTTCCTTTTTTACATCCGCAAGCACCACGACCACAATGATGGTTTTTTGTTGGCTTACAATTACAGCCTTTTCTTTGTTTAGGAGGAGCATTTGACTGAATTGGACGGACAGGTTCGCCATTGCGCCGTGTAAGCTGTGTAGTTGTTATTTCTTAATTTGAATGAATGAATGTGTTCGAATCTTGATGGTTCTCTCCTAGTGCTATACTCGCCAATATCAATACTATGGGAATTTTGGGCGCGAAGCTGCCTTTTATGACGCCTAACTTGGGGATCAAGAATCCTGCTAGATTGAGGAGACTGGCCCCCAGGAATGTGATAGAATGCATCAAAAAGATTAGGCAACGGAATTGCGTCCTATACTTGACCATCCACAAATTGCTTGATTTCATGGCTATATAGGGCCCCCATCGTTCTTCGAAAATCCCCAGTACAAACTGAGAGATTGTATTGAGGATTTGCATCCTTTTCTCTCAGTTCAAGTTCTATTTTCTTTTTTCCTTGCCAAAACAAGTTGAGTCCTTTGTTATTGATGACTCGGGTTAACTTATGCAAGATTGGTTTATCTACAAAGGCTGCTGAGGCCGTGTTTTTAGCCGCCCCTTCATAGTAATATAGCGCCGTAGGTGTGCCCTATAATATGGAGCCATCTTCACAAGAAGGGTGAAAATGTCGTTACGTGCTGATCCAAGCCAACCCTTCAGACCGGCATGTCCGCTTTATGCCGGTGATATTGTTCGAAAGCCATAGTGTATGAGCCTATCTGTCCAAGCCTTCACATATTTTGTCCTATGAGGCTGCCATTGTCGTTCAAGATATGATACACATTCTTGCCAGGCCTGACGAGTATGAGAAAATAAAGCCATCTCTCTACAAATCTAAGATTATTTATATAAATAGTTAAACAAGCGTAGTGAAAAAAAAGTTTCATACCTGATCAAATTCTACTTCACATATCTGTGCCAAAAGCTATCGTATCTAGAATTTGAAGTACTCTATTTACGGGTGTATAGCCACTCAATTTCATGGCCCTTATTTTGGCCCATTCATTATAGATTTCGTATATAGTTGGGCCAGTTTTGACAAAGTTATTAATACCATTTTTGACAATAAATTGAGAGAATACTAGTTCCAGTGTTTGCTTTGGAGAAGTTCCACAGGTTCGTGCATTGAATAGGAACATCCTTACGTCTTAACCCCTGTTACGACGCCTATGTAAAGCAATTAAGGTTGAAGAGACACCTCTGTGATTGTGGAGTGGATTTTTACCAAGAGAAAATGTCCATGCACCAAGTGAATTTTCTTTGTTCACTGCCTTAAGAATGATTGATGCTTTGCAGTCAGTCAACATAGTGGTCTTGGTTTTTTCTGGAAGTTTTGAATCATTTCGCTTCAAATGATTACAGCTTAAGCCTTTTTGGCATTTCAAAGGGACATAGACCTCAATACTCTCCTTGTCTCTTTTGGTACCACCGGATTTGACCCAGGCGAAACCCTCCCTTTCACTGAATTTCATGACTGCCTCATAGGCATCTGAAAAGCTAGAGTATATTTCAACTCTAGGTATAGCAATTGAAGTATAACTAGAGTCGGAAGGACCCCGAAGTGCAGTATCATAGCCTTCAAAGTACAAATTATCAGCTAGACCTTCTTCCGCTTTATCATGGAGATCATGAATGTTGTTGGATTCTATTTCGATTTGTAATAAATGATTATCAATGAAGGTTTCAGGTTCGTTAAGAGGTGCATCTGCGTAACTATCAGATACAACAGGGAAAGTCATATTAATGTTGGTGTTGTTGACATCCATACTTTTCAAGTTGAAACATTAATAAACTAAACTATTCGCTTGTATAAGAATATGTCCCCAATCAGTTCATGAAGATTTAATTTCTTTGGGATCTAGAGTTCAAACCTCTTGATATATACAGCTTCAATACCTGCCTGTTGTTAGTATTAAGAATTGCAATTGATACTTATATCTTTATCTTACGATAAGTTGGCTACGTTTTATGGTTTAAAATGATAAGACAAGACAAACGGTAAGTGTGTAATAGCTATGGGACTGTAAAATATGTAATAATATAAGGTGCTGTAGAAATGATTACAATCACTGGCTTTTGAAGCCAAGCAAATAGTCAATCATGTTGGCTAGGCAACCTTTGCCAAATAATTGATGTTGAATGGGTATAGGGCTGAGACAGGAGCGATTCCAAATAAGGCTTAGTTTTATACATGGGTACCCTGAAAATACGACATTTATAATTCCCCGTTGATAGAGGATCAATTCTTTTTCTTTTTAAAAAAAAATTTTCAGAGTTCTTTCTAAACATATGGTGAACAAACAGCGCACTCACTATAGAATATTGGGTTGTGACCGCATATGAATGCTCGTTATTATACAAGTTGCATAAGCATCGCATGGATTAGGATGATAATAAAAATCGGGCTTATTATGTGCACAAAACTTATGCACGTTTATTTTCCGGAGTATTTAACCTCGCGCCAATTGGGCCACGTATCGAAAAGTTGGGTTTTTGTTTTGATTGGCTCGTTAATCCACATTTCCTCTTTAGCTTATTTTTTTTTAATTCAACCCCCCCCCCCCACTCCCCTAGTTAACGTCATGAGTTTACATTGTTAAGTGTATTGTTAAATATTGACATCTCGTTCATCAATGGAGATAAAATATATATTTATACATATATATTTTATTTCTCCTTTTGAAGGATTTATCAGGGTCATTAAGATATTGTAGAATTTTTAAACGCAAATAATCAAGTTAAGAAATGATTACAATATAAAATATCAAATCTTTCATAAGTATCTGTTATTGAGTATATATATATATATATATCACAACTCTTTGTGGCTCATGATACCTTTATTTTTTTATTGTATCATTGAAAATTCGTCGGACGAATTATGATATCCTCCAAAATTAGTGAATGCCAATTTTTGCTCCACCCTCTTTATTAATAAGTTAAGGAATTATTTCATCACCATCCAAAAAAAGAGATAGCAGTAGCGAATATTCTTTCCATACTGTAGAAGGATTTTTTTTTGGAAATAGAAAAACAGGAGTAGGTAGTGAAATGGCACAAAGAGATCGGGATATGGTCTTCGATGGATCAAATCGTCCAACCGCTCTATATGAGACGAGAGGGAATTAATGAACAAATTTAAGTGAAGAGATGCATCAAATTTTCATGACATTGAAGATATATGTGCCGATATGAAGCATATGATGTCTGACATCATAAATTTATCGTTACAGTGACAAAAAATGAGAAATCATCTTCTGATCAACCATAAACTAATGAACCCACCTTTACAATTTCAAAGTCAGCCATACCATCCGAAATTCATACAAAGGTAAAAGAATTGAAAGGGTCAGTGGCTTATGACTATAGTAACTCAAATGAGTGGCGTACTACTCATGGTCTTCGCTCGATATTGAAGGATGTGAGTTCAGTGTGAGGAAAACCAAATATCTCGGGTTTATTATTTCTAGCGAAAATGGAGTTCCTTGCATATGCCCTAGCCGCGGCATCTATACTGTTAAAAACACCATTACGATAATCCTGAATAGATAATTCAATCGTTATCTCAGAAGTTTTCATTTTGATAATATGTGGGAGTATATCACGATTAAAAAGGTTGGGGTTGAAATTGACGAGTTGACGAAATATAAGGGGTGACGAAAAACAGGGTGGTTAGATTACAACAATTTGAACTGGAGAATATTAAATATTCCGAGTAAATTATAAGATCTATTAACAATTTATCAGTTGAGCTTATCTTCAGAGATATCACTATCAAAAGATCTATATAGAGGTCAATCGTTAAAGAACGCTGATTAGATTTTCCCAATCTCATATGATCAGTTATTATAACATTTATTTTCTTATAGATAATCTATCGTTCCTATTGAATTAAGACTGAAGCGGTAACTAGCTTCAAATGTGTAAGCACCATCTTCAGGACCCCATATTTGTTTACGTCCCCATTCTGGGTGATTGATCCCATCTATCCAGTCCTGGGGCTCGAGAACAATACATCCATACTTTTGTATAAAGCGATTCTCAGGCTGGCCTTGGGTTTTTTTCAGGGCTATAGACCCATTTTGTCCATTACAAGAATAAAATTGAATAGCATCTTGGTTTGTGTATAGATCAAGCTGAATTCCAGACCACGGAGACTGTAAACGAGCCACTGGCAGAATATTAGTTGACCAACTGGCTGTCAGAGGAAAGGAACGGCGATTATTGATGTAGCAAGTATCTATTGACTTAAACTTAGTATATAGCTATATTACGATATTGGATCAATCTAAAATTTTTACCATAGCCAGAGCAATTATAACCACAATTACCAAATATCGAAGCAGTGGTCAAGTTCGCACCAATTTGTTTGGGCATAGACCAAAAATCATTGGGATCACCTTTTGCATTAGCAAGTATGTCGCCTTGAGGTATAAGGATGGTATCGGTTCCAACTCTTTGACCGGCAAAAGGTAACCAAAGAGTATGATTTAGGGCAGTTGTTGTATCGTTGTTGGCGAATCCATCAAGATTCCAGTATGTCTAAGGTTCAAGATCAACCCTTTTGAAATTTGACTATAAAAGTGAGATCAGACACCCACATGACTGGTCAGCATAATTGGTGTCTTTTTTGTCGTGCTCAGTGCACTCATTCGTAAATCCCATGTCATATTTCCCAGAGTGTAAGTTACATAACTTGTCACATCTCCAGGGAATCCTTCCTTTCCATCTGGATCCGTAAGACTGAATGTTATGCTGTTCTCTATATGTGTTATGACCGTCCAATTACGCCAATCCCAGCCATCTGGTCCACCGTGAAGTGTATTGACGCCATGAGGATTCCCAATAGTAGGATTCTCGTTGGGAAGAACAGAATATCTTTTTCCATCAATAATAAAGCTTGAATTTTTGATGCGATTTGCATATCGACCAGGTACACCTCCAAAGTGAGGATGCTGCCTATCAATCGTGTAGTATGATGCATTGTCCCAACCAGCAACAATATCACGTTCAACACCATAGATATCAGATATGAAAAGGTTCGATATGGAGGCTCCATACGGTATAAATGATGCTCGGATATTTGTGCCCTGTATCGTGTATTTTCCATCTAGGTCTGGACTATTATCATAGGACACAGCAGTATTGAGAGTAAAGTTGTGAACATGACCATGTATTAATATTACAGTACTCAGTAAAATAACTAATTGCAACATTGTGACCCTTTACCTCTTATTTTTAAAGGCAGAAATAATTCTCGTTGCTATCCTCTTAATTCCATATATGGATGAAGTTGAAAAGGTGAAATCCCACCCCTGGCTGAATAGCAGGCAACAATTGAAGCCCAGCTAGGAGGAATCGTGACATATGGCCCCCCCCCCCTTTTGGGATATACGTCTGAGTACCAAATTCGTCAGGCACTAAACAGAAATTTTATTATTACTGTATATTATTAATCCTTTCCAACGTCACCCTTTCCGAATTATTAAGCAAGTTTTTCAACTCTACGATTTTTTAAAGAATAAATTTATAGCGATCAACTTTGAACATTTATTGAAATAAATATCGTTTATTTTTAATCATCAGTCGTTTTACATTATCTACCTATTGTTGGAAGACAGTTTTGCCGCCGATAGCTGCTTTGACCAAAAACTGGAAGGAATCACTGCTTTATAATTTTTGAGTGAAAATATTTTTATTCATTTAATTGTATTGAGTTCTGGACTCCGTAACAATGTAATATAATACATGAAGGTACTTCCTACCTACAGATTCGAAGCGTTTATGTCTCAGGCAGTACACTCCTTCTCTTGCCTACTTCACGGATCCTGTCTTTTAGTTTTTCTCACTTATGCCTTCATTCATGTTTACACTTCGAGGATCGATTAGCTCGTCATTAACCCCTCTCTTCAGAGATCTAGATGAAAGCCACTTAAGTGTATGAGGTTTTAGGGAAAATTTCTCCAAAAGCCAATGGGTGCGAAGCTCACTTGTATGATATTTTCTGCCGGGCGCAGCAGGCCTGAATACACCTACGGTGCTCCTCGGTCATTTTTAGCCTCCTCTAATCTCTTTCCATGATCATGCCTCGGGAAAAATCAGAAGTCGAGAAAAGGTATCAGATAATTTTGGTACAAAATATAAATCGAAAGAGTAGCCTAGCATACTTATTTGATATTGTTTTGGATCTTAGATAATCGAGTAGCTTTTCAGAATAAAATGACGTTCCTAGCCAGTAAGTCTCGAATCTGAAAATATAGAGATGATTTTTGTGGCGAGCGAGATTTTGTTGATCGAAAGAACCAAAGTGTCTAGGACTTTGCTCTTGTGGGCTTGTTATTCACCATCTATTGGGAAGCACATGTTGAATCATGAAAAAGACTACTTTAACTACAATTAAGTTAATCTGTATCTCATGCTTGATCCCCCTGTTCAACGCTATGGCCGTTACCATTATCATCATAAGTATTATCAGGAGCGTTATTTCAAGAAGTAGGAAAAGAAACTCAGCGCGGAATTGATAGGTATCTGCTGCTCAATCTAAGGTCTCCAGTTTTTCAACGAAAGTCGAAGATTCATAGGGGATACCAGACAAAGGCATTGAATCGTCGACCCCTATACATGCAAGTTTAATTGAGCAGAATCCATATGGATAAACAGAAATCACAAGGGATCTTATATTGTACAAATAGAAATTGTCCACGTTTCATTACCTTGCTTTAAAAAGCCATTATTGGAAATAAAACCACTGCTTTGATACTTTTTTGTTGTATCTAATTTTTGGATTTACAGCAGAATAATGTTTGAACCGAAGCTTGATAGAGGTGCTATGATGTCATTTTAGCGGCTAGCCCTAATAGTAACCAATCGTTAAGCGTTGCCAGAGTGATGGTGGAAAATGATATCCATTCCTGTGGTAATTATCAGATAATAAAAGGCCAGTTGAAAAGTAAAGTATATCTCAGATGGGGGGTTCGTATATCGATCGCGACTGGCTTGGAGCTGCCGTACCTTGTCTCTCGGATAGTCAATTTTAAGTGGGGAGAAGAAATGCAGGGACTTGTAATGATGCAGAAGATATATAAGTCTAAAAAAATTATAATAAATGACTATAAAAATAAATAAAATATTGTTCAATGTCACTCTATCTAACGCTATCTTTCCTGCATTCCTCCTTTTCTTCCCCTATTCTCTTTGTTGTGGACTCAACAAATCCATATCCATCCTAGTCTCGTAGGCTCCGTATTCGCTTATTAGCTGAATTTGCTTTTTTGTGCAAGAGCATCGTTTGAACCCTGTACCTTACAATTTCTGGTCTCTACCACTGAACCCCGCAACGAGAAAAAAAGCGAAAGATATGAAGATAATAAAAAGCAGTGATTTTTTCTGCCCACAGAATTAAAATTGAATGGCTAATTTCTGTTGAAAAGCATCTTTTATATCATAAAAATTTAGATGTTAAAGTACAAAAATTAATGCGACAGATAATTTAACTAAAAATAATCTAAATGAATAAAAATTGCTAAACATATGGTGGTGAGTGTTTGAACGTGCTGTGAAGTCGATGATTTTGATGGGGGAATCTGATGACAAATCGTGCATGAAATTCACGTGTTAATGGAGTGGAAATAACGAAGTTTTATACGAATTCTTAATTTTGTGGATTTGACTACCCACACAGGCTCTCTCTTGGCAACATAAAATTAGATATTCGTCCATATCAAGGTGTGCATAGAGGAATTTTGAAAAATGAAATAATTCATAAATAAATTGAAAAAAAATATACCCTTTACATTGGAAATGGAAATCTCTAGATCCAAAAAAAGTTCTTTTAATCAAATTTCTAGATTTATATAAGGTTTTTTTTTTTTAAAAAAATAACCAAGGGAGCCGGTATCAACCTTTAGTCTCGTCACACCTCCTCATACTAAAGTCACAATTTCTCCAAGATAGACGCCATACCCGTTGTAAAAATGAATTCGCTTATACATCATACCTGAATCCTGCTAGAAATTCCAAAAAAGTACATTTATTCCACGAGAATAACACAGAAATACGTCCACAAGGAAAGGTGCTACCTTATTGAACGCCGCCGCAAACTATTGCAATGATCACAGTGCTTCACGATGAGTTTCGTACGCCTGTATGGGAGGTGAGGCTAGTGGCATGTTTAGATGTATGATGTGCAGAGAGACTTGAGACTTGAGGTCTGATGTATTGTTATGAGAATCCAATTTTACGGCGGCTTTGGCGTCTATCTTGGAAAAAATTGTTGCTCAAGCATGAGGAGCTGTGTCGATACCGACTCCTATAACCAAATAACAATTAGTTCACACAAATAACACATATGGTAATTACAAGTCTAAGACTCCTATAAATTGCTGCTCAATGAACCCTATTATAGCCTACCTTACGATTGATTTCACATGACATCTGACAGTATTAAAGATGGGTCGGTCATGCTTACAGAAACTTTTGAGGGCTAGATTGGGTAATGAAAAAAAAATTAAATAAGCAGAATTGACCTGAAGGAAAAAAAGTTGAACTTAACTTTTGGACGTGCAGCCAGAAGTTTCAAGTGTATAAAAGCCCTCATGATCAGCATCCATAAGTCTATTTATTAAAAGCGGGCAGTATTCTAACCTGTGGTTCTTTGTATTCTTTGGGTTCTTTGATGAATCTTCTTTCGTACCTTCGACACTAAGCATATGTCTTAATTTTGCGCTATTTTGGATCACGATGTCACAGATCCCTTAGGATGTCTTCAGATTACCATGGCGTGGTGATTTTTTTCTGCATAGAATCTCGTGATTATGCTCATGTTTTTGATTAGCTATTGTTAATTTCCAGCCTTCTAGACATTTTTGAAACCCTACTCTACTTGAGCATCCATTAGTTTTGCCAAAAAGCTCCAAGTGACCATTTTTTCCTCTTGTATCTCCAACTCTAGTAAATTGAAGACCAATGTGCCGATAATTGAATAGGAATCCTACCATTGCTGCCCTTTTTGTCGAATAGATCGTATACTCGCCCAGAAAACCTTTATCTATTTCACTACTCTAGTTTAAGGATAGGATTTCTGATTCGGTTGTCTGGGTCACTAAGTCTTCTCTAAGATCAGTTGTGTTAGCTGATGGTATCGAGTCACATTTTCGAAAATGGATAAAGTGTTAAAGTAAAGAAGATTTTATTGATATTGTTATATCTATCTAACTGATGATTTAACTACATAATATAAATAAAGATATGGTTGAGTTCCCCTTGAGGGCTGACTAGCTTACAAGACTCTCAGAACAACGCTAGTCCCAACAACAGCTAAGAGTCACATGCTAAGCTTTTATGGCTGACTCTTAACATAAAGAATATACAGAAGTTTCAATTCAAAACAAAGTACTGGAGTTATAATCTTTCATTAGATAAATTTATTGCAAGATAGCATCAGCTGTAAGATCAATATACGTGTCTTTAAATTATATGGTTTTAATGAAGATATCCGACGGCCTCGATCATAACATCCATTTCTTCTCCTCTATCAAGATATTCACTTCCATACTTCAACTTCTCCCTAAACAACTAGATTAATATCAACTGAGAGCTTCTGGAGGATTAGATGGGTATATCACCTTGCCGAAATAAGACACCCAAACTAGCTCGTGGTCAGGAGCTAACGCCTAGCTCACTCGAGTGAAATTAACTCTTATTAATTATAAGAAAGGGGGAGCCATCTAAAGCTAGCATCTAAGCCCTTTCAGTACTTGGACGTCAATGAAAGGATTATCTAGTCCAAATTGAAAAATGGATGATATAGGCTTCGTCTGGTCGTGAATATGTGAGTATTCATGAGCTTATAAAACTCACAGAAAGAATGCGTGCCAAGTATCTGACGGTTATAGAAGGCGATGGCGAGCTTATGGAAGATTAAATATTAGTTTATTAGAATTATTTTTTTTATGATAGTTTCATAAAGAAATAATTCAACCTTACTTGAGCCCATTTTAGCAAAGTGCTCAAACCTATCCGTATATGAAAAATTCCATACAAGATTCCCTTGGCCAAACTCGATTTGTGTCCATTTTTCACAATTTCCCATGACATATCGTAAAATACAAAGCCTGGGAAGCAAAAGAATTTAGCTCATTTCATTTTTTTGATAGATTATTGATTAAAGCTGAGTTTTTTTTTTTTTTGTTTACTATCTCCAATATGACAAGACCTACTTTTTGATCTCTGATTTGAAAAGTCTTGCATCTCCTCAACATTTCTCTACTATAAGAGTAACCAGCCCTATTGGACATGGGATGAGTCGGGAAAAATGACTTGAGGCACATATATTCAAGGCCTCGAGATGAAATTATGAAACATTTTTCAATTTTTCGATGAAAGGAGTTTTGGCTGCTGTCGAAATTGTATTCATTTTCTACCACTCAACCACACAGAACATCGAAAAAAATTTTAGAGGAAAAAGATTTTTTTTTTTTTTTGAAGTTGTTGAGATTGAAGCAAGATAAAACGTCAGAAGGAAATGAGACAATCGTTGAAGACTTTGAAACTCTTCTCTTTTAATCAGGATAGGCCCTTTGATGATGCGATAATCCAGGGCAGGTTAGTATCAAGGTTCCTTAAGGGAGGGGATTGATTTATACTGGTTGATAAATAGGAATTCAAATTCTTCTCTTTGTCCCCTCATTGTCAACTAGGTAAATTACCTAACCTTTTGAAATCGAAGCAGAAAATGATTCCTGGTTTAGTTTATAGCTTCGCAATAATAGTGGTATCTTGCTGTATTTATTGCAATAAGTTTGGGAACTCACAGAAGATGCGCGTTAATCTACCGTAAAATAGTAGTATGAATTTAATTACTTTATAGACATGAATTATGATTTAATGCCATGGCATGTAAATCTATTTGCTCATTTTTTGACCTTTTGGCATGATGTAGTAACATATAATTAACTGATACTCCCTTAAATGTGCATAACATAAGTACCTAGTCAACATGAGTGATTCTCTAGGAATGGAAATATACCTCATTTAGATACATATGAGGAGTGGATGTGAGGCTAATGCTTATTCCAATAAAAATTTAAATGCCTAGATTATAACGCATGTTACAGTAGTCATCTTCTGAATGCCTTAAATATATCGCCAGAATCATCATTTTCTCATTCCACAGCGAGTAACCACTTGTTTGTAAGTTACTCATTGTACTCCCTTAACAGATTTTTATCCTCCTTGTTTATGATGCGCTTTACTCACGAAAGAAGCCTTGGTTCCATAAAAAGTACTTCAAAGTTTGAGTGTGTTCTTAAAGCACAAAGCGCGTCATTCATATTCATTTCTATCTTTGATATAGCCCAGCTTTCAAGCCCGGAAACGTCCTTGCACTGAGTAATATTCCTTTCATTCCTTTAATTTCTTTCTTAACTTTAGTTGCTTCGTTTACATCTCCATTCATACTATTTCCAGAAATATTTAAACTATTTGGTAAATAGATACTATCATAATTTTTAATAGGTCGTGGTGGATACGCGACGGTATTTAAATATTTTCGGAGATCAGTTATTGCACTTTCTATCCTAGTATCATCTTGTGTCTCATTAGCTAGAGAATTATTTATGTCCTTTAAATATGTATAAAGACCACATAAATGAGCAGTCTGATGAGTTAGAGATCCTAGAGCTAGCTGGGCATTTTTGGGCTGAGGACTGCCGGGGGGAGAGGTTTGAATTCCAATGTCGCGATGAAAAAGTTTTGTTTGATCATCATCTATGTCCTCAATTTCTGCATCACTTTCCCTAGATACATGTGGTGTCACCATTACAGGAATCTTAGAGACTTGGCTTTCCAGTTTTTGAGACAAGATATTTAATTTCAATAAATTTAAGCTGAATAATTCATGTCGAGAATCGGTAAGTTTTGATAACATGGGTGTTACGATATACTCAAGAGTACCATAAAGGGTTGCGGTCAAAATAGAAGTTGAATAAAGTATAGTTAGGAGATTATTAGTGGTCAAAAGTGGTGGCGGCTTTGAGGATTGGTTTATGAGGAACTCAGGATAGGTAATTATAGGAGGAGCTTGACTTGGCTGGGGAATTAGATTTGTAGTAACTGATTGAGGTTCTTTTTTGGGATTATCTTGAGATGATTCCTGCCACTTTCAGCTTATACCAGGTGATAAATGACAGAGAGGACTACATTTTCAGCTGTAGAAACTACAGTCTCTTTTTTCTCACTTAAATTTAATAAGTCTTCTATCTCGTCTTTTGATAATCCTTTTGTTTGCAAAAAAGCAGCTTTTTTTCCTTTCTCAGCATTCTTAACATCATCTTTTTCGAGAAATTTTCGTGCTTGCTCAATTACTTTTGAGCGAGGTGTATTTTCAGCTATTCGATCATTGGAGGTTGCTGATGATGATAGGGATGCAGGTTCTTGTCGAGAGACATTATTGGAGCTCTCTTTAAGCTCATCAGATTCGCTCATTATGACTATCGATCAGGAAATTATATGTGTGCATGCCTGTGGTTTTAATTGTCATTCTCATGTATATGAGGAAGAGTCCATATCGAGCTTAATTGTCAAAGTATAGAAAGGATTGAGCAGTAGGACGCATACCCCTGCAGGCATGATATGCAAAAACTGGTTTCTACGGCGACATGTTTTTCACCACTATTCTTGTAAAGCAATCATAAATCTTCAGCTTGAGAAGCCTTTGATTACCCAATGAGTAGCTTAATAAAGATCTCTCACATTCTGTCTTCCTTATTACCTTTGGATTCATCAGTCACGGTGTCTGCTCAAAGTTATCTAGAATGTGATTATGAACTATTTATTAGCCGGTTACCTCCAACCCACATTCTCATTTTTGTACCTCCTACTTCAACTCTATTCTTTGTTAAATATTCAGTTCTATTCTAATTCTAATTAGTAACAGTCAAGACAGAAAAACTTATGTAGTGACTGGAATACTATGAGAAATTGGAGATTTTCTCATGCCTATTTTTTCACTAACTGTCGACCTCGGGGCAACGCATCCCTGCAGATATAGACCAAATATAGTTAGTTAGATACCTAATTTTGTCTAATTTTAGCTGACTGAAAAAGAAAATCAAAATCATCAGTCAATGAATAACAGTAAAATCATAGGAAGCGATTCTAGGAATTTTTCCAATTAGGTAAATTAGCATCCCTAGCAGTATTCTAGTAATATAGTCACGCAAAAAAAGCATATACTTTGTTTACGGTTAAAGAAGGCATTTGGACTTCGTAAAAATGCGAAGATGCAAAGCCCCACTTGTAGAAAAATAATCATGACTAAGGACACTCGACTAAGTGAGAATGATCGAGAGAGATTTTATCAAACCCCTATTACAACTCGGTGAGGTTTAAAAGATTCAAACTCTACCTCTCAGGAATTGAAAGGCAGGCGAACTTTGAAAATCCTGAAAACTAGCTAATTACTAGAGCTTCATAACTTGATACAACAGGCTGTTAAAAATCGCCAGCACCAGGTCGTTGACTGTCAGTTTTATGGGACTGACTGGCTTGCATCGGAGTTTGCCGGAAATAACTTTTGTCTTCTCCTATTAGCCTTTTACAACAATTGAATTGCGGAAAGATATTCACCCATGTGCTATCGGGTTCGTAGCATGCCTTTTGTCGTTAATTGTTTGGTTCTGGAGGAGTATGAGTTGAAATGTGATGATTCAATGTATATATAGCTGTCCTGTAGCTATGAGTAGATCACTACACTCCAGTTCATATCAACAGTTCATAGTCCCACGATATACAGCGTGAATTTTCCGCGCATTAATTTCTGGCGTAAATTCTACAACATCTCGAGTCCAGTAGAAAAACTTGAATGCTTGTAAATAAATCTCGATCCCAAGAAAGATTCTTACTTCGTCTTAAAATGTTTGCCCAGAAACCACATTTCCTATCATTGGGAACAAATTCCAATGTTTTTAATTTGATATGCTCACATCGAGACCTTATATTTTAAGCTGCTTCATGTAGTTTACATTGGATCTCAACTGGAGTCAAGCCGAATCTAGGCCCGGAAATCTGGGCTACTAGGATGACAAGGGGTGTCTATGAATGAATTGGGAGCCGGACTTTCGGATAAATTATTTATCAGAACGCCGTGAGTATATCAGAAGCCAACCCAATATGTTGCTCAAGAAGTAACGTAAATGCTGCTGTGGCATATCTGCAACGGACTTGGAGTCACCCTCATCACATCCAATGATATATGACTAATACCTTCACTCCTCTGAATATGGTTAGCCGCACAGTGGTTAAGAGGGCTAGAAGACTCAGCACCGACTCTGAAGGCGACGATGATATTTACCAAACAACTGTCCTCCCGATGAGGGCCCAATCTAGGACTGGGGCTAGAAACAAGTGAGTATTACTTTTTTTTTCCCTTTATTGAGCTATGATGCTGTTTCCTGAAATCGATCTACATTGAAAGGAACACTCCCAGCTTTAAAAATATTCTTGATCTCTGTTATGATTAAGTACCAAAAAACGCATAGTATCAGTAATCTTGTGTTACTCTGCGAGGTGGCTGTTATTCTCAATTAAGAATATTAATAAAAAAAAAAGAGCAAAGGATCTATTTTTGTTGCTGGTCTTCCACTTGTTGTCTATTTTTCCAACTATTCTTCGATTCTTTCTTGCTATTTATTTGAAGCAAAATTATATTAAACACATCGTATTGCAAATTTCGGCAGTAGCGATATAAAGTAATACCTGGAGTGGCGCTGGAAACATAAGGACTTATTAAATCTTTTTGCTTCCTATTTTGGATATCATCTGCTGCGGCAAAATTACAGATATTTCAATATCTTCTATAACCTTCAATTTACCTTCCAATTCTAGAGTAATATTTGAATTTGCACGTGTCACGATGTCGCTGATGGTTGCAAAACTGTCAATGTGGCCTCGAGATAACACTCTCAGACGCTCATTACGTTTAAAAAAACTGATTAATATTAGTGCTGATGGTCTCACTAAGAGTGAAATCATGGATGTAAAAAGAAGTAGATCATTAAAAAAGAACTACGTACTCGAGGGTGAGAGTGAAATAGACTCAGAAAATCCAGATCCAGATCCCGGAGATGATGACGATATGGAAGAGGACGAAGATGTTGAAGCTGAAGCTGAAGTTGAAATTGATGAGACTCCATTACCACATAAGCATAAAATCATTGGAACAAAACAGGCAAATCGTACAAAGTTAGTGACCAAAAATGTAGCCAATGCTTCTCAGAAACACAAGCAGGAACGACAAGATGCAAGTGATGATGAAGATAATGATGATCTGAGTGACTTAGAAAGTGATTTAGCTGAAGATGGGGAGCAAGCTACGCAGATTGATGATGGTGAAGAAAATGAACTCATTGCCGATGAGGATAATGAAGATGTTGACAGTGACGACGAACCCATGGATGTTAGTCATATGTCTGCACCTGACCTCAATAAACTTACTCGCCGTCAACGGGCACGATTTGATGATGGTTATAGTGGTCATTTAATGGCACTCCCTGATGGTAATTTTCTCTTGTTCCCCCTAAGATTTCCAAAACAAACGCAAAACTGACATATTATAATCTGAACAGAAGTACAAGTTAAGAAGCATCTTACGGCAGAAGAACATGCTATGCGTCGAGCTGAGATGGCACGCCGTCGCAAAAACCTGAGCGAAAAGCGTAATGAAGAGGAAAAAGTCTTGACTACCCCCATCCTTTCCCTCTCTCCCGAAAAATGTCTTTGATAAAATATGCTAAATATTAAACAGTTAGAAACTATAAACAAACTACTGAAGAAACAAGCTCCAAAGACTAATACCCGTCGTCGAGAACTCAATGTGGCTATCGTTGGAGTTGATACCCCAGATGATACAGAGACTCAAAAACCAGACCTAATGTTTGTCCGTTGGGTCAGCAATAAACATGGAAATCGCATAGGCGTTCCCGAAGAATGGATTGACAGTCCTGTAGGCTCTATATTCAAAATTAATCCTGAACAGGCACAGAAAAGTTAATAAAAGAAACTCAATATCCAATATCCTACATCATACATTCACACCTCTCACTTTGGCCAAGTGTTTTCATAGTGATCACACTTGTCTCTAAAACAGCCCTAAAATTAGCGATACTTAATTATTATTGTTCTCCTTAATAACTCAAAGATTTGGTAAGCGCTTTATGCGGCTAGACCAGGCATCTAGCTCTTGTTCTATTGAAGAAAAAAATCGCATAGATTACGGATTTAACTCTTGATGTAAAGGGGAACCTTTAACTATTTGAAATAAGTAGATACAACTGAGGAGATGAGGGAAAAATTAAAAGAAACTCTGGTAAGACTAGGAGACTACTTGGGCTTTTGAATTATCACAAAAAAAGAAGAATTTGCGTGAATGATGTTCTGAATAGGTCACTGAAAGCCTTGGGCAGCAGGAAAGAGATTCAGTCAATTTGGGTATTCATTTATGAGCTCGGTCCGTTTATATTGCGTTCATGATTTAATCATTTGAGCCTCAAAATCTGGTTTAAACCCAAACTACGATTTGAATTCCACTAGAAAATCTGATTCGGAGAATTTAAGATTATATGAAATTACAAATTGAACGTTTTAATTTTCTATATAAATAAGTATTCACACTCAACCTCCTACTGCCATATAAAACTCCACTCAAACGATATCCCTCAGATATTTATCGAATATATAGACTGGAATGTTTGTTATTAATCCTTGAGACGATACTATGTGACGGTGATGACGATATGGAAAATCACCGGTGCTATAGAGGGAATGTAAAAATAGGTTAAAGCGGATGGAATTAATCTTTTGCATGTTTGATGACTCGAAGGAATAAATGGAGAAAGAAGTTTGATGTGGTTTTTGATGGAGAGGGACTTCTGTGACGAGTCTACAATAATAATGTTTCTGGTGATATTTGATGCTTACTGTAAGCTCGGACCCGTAAAAGTTGCACAGCTTGAAGACACAAATACGATTAAATTTGTCGCTACCTATCAACAATTGATCATCTTGATGCTTCTTGCCGTCCTATAAATGACTGTGGTCGTTTTTCTTCCGTAATCATCTCATTGTTAACAAATTTAGTGTTTGGATCAAATAACTTAAGTTTTCGCTTCTTGATGATAGATAGATTAAACTATGGCTTTAAAAGCATGTTTTAAGGCTTAAGTTTTGAGATTTGCTAGTTTAAGCCAAACAAGCTCGGCCCCCCGCCCTTTCGCAATGCTAATTTTGAAAAGTTTCAAGTCAACTTTTCAATAAATTTTGCTGTTTAAAACCTAAAACGAGCTCATTATGTTGCTACTTGAAGAATATATTCAGAAAACTATCTAAGGTTTGAATGATAACCCAAATTTATCAGTGAAACCAGTTGCGGTCGCGTATGGCATACCAAGAACAACACTATGTGATCGGCTTGCAGGTGGTAGGTACATCATAACGGATATCTCAACAATGATCGCAAATATTTTCTCCTGAAGAAGAGAATTTTCTTGCTGATTTGATACTTAACCTGGATGGCCAAGTATTTTCCCCCTCTCATGCTGGTGCTCGAGATATTGCCTATCAGATTCTCAGTGCAAATAGAGACTCTGTCCCATTTGAGGAAGACTAGATTCCTAGTTTCTTAAGAGGCATTACACAAATTTCGTTCATTTTTGGCCGATGTGTTGAGAAATAACGCATCTCCGGTGCTTCTATGCCACCTTTAGAAGCTTTTTTTACGAGCTTTTTAGAGAGGTTAAGGCTCGATATAATATTAAGATCGATGGTATCTGGAATATGGTTGAATAAGGACTTAGTATGGGTATTTGCTCAAATAAGCAAAGCACGCGTCTATCAAATTACCTGAAAATCGTCAATAGGTGTTTATCCTTAAAGCAATCAGTGCTATTGGTAAGATCGATAAGCCTTTGATTACATTCAAAGAGAAAAGCCCACAGCTCTCTCAGTTCATAGGAAATACCCCAAATTAGACATTAAAAGTAGAGGCTCAGCAGAGAACTCGGGACAAGTTAAAAGCATCCAAGAAACATGGGATGGAAACTCAAAAAGCTTTAGTAGCAGTGACGAATGTACCGCAAAAACAGTGTCACTTTGAATGGCATTTATATTGATTTTATGGCTGTAAATTTTAAAATACTGTGAAAAGTTAACTCGGAAATTTTCAAAATGTAGATTGCAGAAGGAGTCCTATCTTAATTATTGATTGGATATAAATTATGGATTGGGGATTTTTTAGCCTCGGTTGTCTACTGTTCTGTCCCATGGATAACGTACAGACGAGATTTATGCAGTGGTGTTTTCGATATTAGCTGTTTTTATCTAAGCCTAATTTGGAATCGAGCTGCCTGCATTGCAGGCTGCATAGAAATATCGTGACTCGACATTGTGTACTTTGTCCCATAACATTGTACATTCGTACATTGCAAATACTAAATTGAAAAACAGAAATGATAATTCATTCAAAATATTTTAAAAATTTTAACAAAATGAGCATGTTTAAGACTAAAAAGTATGACTTCAAGGCTAAAGAGCTTTATATTTGGTAAAACCTCATCCAGCAGTTATCACTGCCTCATATCTTTCTATAGTATGTTCCTTAGGTGTTATTGACTCCCAAACTGCTATAAAAAACCTATTAAGAGAATTGTAAGATTAATGTATTTTATTCATTAGAATTAGTCTGCATTAATGTACTACTGAATTTCAGAGAAAGTTTCCTTAACGTCAATCCAGTATCTGTAAGGACTCGCAAAGTCGTTGCATTAATAATCTATATAAAGCCTATTTACAGAATTGTAGTACAAAGATCTTAATAGTGGTAGGCG